>JAUZST010063920.1:0-22770 GCA_034779995.1 Parotocinclus haroldoi | reverse complement strand
CGTCTTGTAACATAGGGCATGTTCGATTAATCGTACCAGCCGCTTATTAGGACCAAAACGATCCCGTCCCGATGTGGTGGGCACCATCTGAGGGTCTGAGAAGTTTGGGGTGGCATCAGGAGGACATGTGATTTGTGGATCAGATGGTTGGTCGGGACTGCCATGGTGTTGATGGGGCTGGGATATGGATGGGAACCAAGGCTTCTTTCTTATAATATCTATGGATTTTCCTTGCCACTGCCACCCCAGGGCCGTGGACCTAGATTTATGAAGCTGCTTTAAGACAACGTTCAGTTCTAAAACGAGATACAGAAATAAACGAGATGGTTTGAAATGATTTATGGCCATTAAGTCAGATGAAGAGATTTGTTTAACGTTTTATTTAAAATAAAGTCAGCGCGTGTCAAACAATCTGGATTATACAAACCCAATTCCTCTGGACTGCCAGTACGAAGTGTTTAATGGTTAAAGAATAATAACGATAAAGAGCAAATCATAACCATAAAGAGTTTTATTTTGTTGGACAGTAAATCTAGGGACATGCACAATCGGTTTTGCAGCATCAGCCACAAGTAAGAGCTGCCACGCACTAAAACGAATTAATGTTTTACCTCCATCACATTTTAAACAGAATCAAGTGAAAGCAGGAACTTAAATATGAAAGCAGGATTCTTTTATCACTGAAAAAAAGCACCAGAGCGGATAAAGTCCAGACTGTTCAACACATCCCAGCCATTCCTCCCAGTGCTCTAATGAACACCGCCTGAGGGAGAGGCTGTAATTTGATCCTCTGACTAACTCCTGCTCTTTGTTCACTTTAAAGTCCCGATTCACCCCCCCAAAAAAGTGCGCTTTTTACACCCGAAACGCGCGCGGAACCCTGCCGAAAGCCTAAAGAAGATACAGAGGTGCACTTACATAATGTTTGCTTGGAGTTCTTCTCTTCTGAACGTCCTGGACCGTGACCTCCTGAACGCAGCGCCGCGGCATGTTGCTCCAACTCCACCGAAACGATCCCAAACAAAACTCACACTCCGATCCAAAAGGCCCAAAGTTGGAGCGGACTGAAGTGTGTCATCCGCCCAGAGTGTGTGTATGTGTGTGTGTGTGTGAGAGAGAGAGAGAGAGTCCTGGTTGATGATTACAGGCTGTCTGTGAGTGTGTGTGTGGGCAGTCCACGTAGGACTGAGTTTTGTGTGTGTGTGTGTGTGTGTGTGTGTGTGTGTGTGTTTGTGTGTGTAGAGTCAGTACTGAAATCCTGCAGCGCCTTAAAGGGGCCGCGGGGTTTTCCAGCTACACAATTGAGGCCTTTTAGAGAGATTCCGCAACATTACTGAAGGGAACGGCGACCATTTTGGTAAAAAAAAAAGAGGCCGTCGTACCAGAGCATGATGCTACGGCTGCGTACCATAGTATAACTCTGCAATTAATCCAGATCAAACTATAAAAGGTCAAAGTAGCACTTTGGAACATTTCAACATTTTATGGTCAAACTGTCAACCAGTTTCCAGTACATTTCTTCCTAAAAGGCTAAAGCTGAAAATCCACCGTGCTGAATAAAGGTTTTCCCTTCAAACTTCTAAACAGTTTCTTTAATAAACTAAAGCCCTATTGGGATGGGGATTCGTTTTAGGTGGAGTAACGTATTTGTAAGAATTCTCAACATAACTGACTGGTTGTTCGATTTAATCGATGTATTGTCTGGTTCGGCTGCTCACAGCGAGAAAACGTGCAGCTTAAACTTAATTTTTTATCATTTCTGTTTGGGGTGAACATCATATCTAAACAGGGGTTTTAATTTATCTTATAACACTCAGTAACGTCTAACAGAAACATAGCGTGTTCTGAATTAGATTGTCGTACAGTGTAGGGTTTATGTTTTACATCTGTTCACACAGCATTAGTATAACCTGAAGTTATTATTAGAGCTTGTTAATTGGAGCTAAAAGGCACTGGGAACTTTACTGAAAGAACAGTCTGAGAGAAATGAGTCACGTGATGCTTTCAGTCCGGATTAAAACCACGCTAATGATGACTTTACCCACTTCCGTATGAAAAACTAATCCTGTCCAAATGGGGCTTAAAACAGTCATGTTGAAAAATGTAAATCATTCTCTAAATTGGTGGAATTAAAGTTACCTTCAAATTGCTTTAGGTCGGAATGTAATTTGTATGTTTGTGCTGCCACCCTGTGACTTACTCTGGTACTGCGTCTAAAAACGAGGGTGAGGGGGCTAAAATAAAAGTAATGCTTTGTGTGATGTTTAATTTGACTAAGATTTGGTTTAGACTGCTGTTAACATAGTTTAATGTTTTTTTCTCCCCTAATGTTTTTTAAAAAAAAAAAAGTATTATACGTAAACGTTTTAACTATAAGACTTTTGCACAAAACTATGTATAAAGGTAAAAAATATACAACTTTAGTTAGATGTTTTGCATAGGATTGAATGATGAGTGTTTACAATGTAATACATAAAATGTGATCTATTTTACAATCTACAGGCAACACACAGCACTACAATTCAGTAGTTATAACCTTTTTCAGTATAGTAATGTACTGTTAGTATACTGGTTCGAATAAGAGCCGGGGATTAAATAAAGAGCAACAAAACGAAAGTGAAAGAATAATAAACGAGAGAAAAAGTGATAAAGGAAAGAAACATTCAAGATCAGTTGGTATTTTGTAGGTTTATGCTGCCATCTGGTGGATTCTGTGTGGTACTGTTATAAAATACTGTACTTACTGCAAAACTATGTTCGTTTTATTAATGAAATGCTATCTAAAATAATAAAGGAAAATACCTTGTATAGAAAATATTAAATATTTGTATATTGATTTTCACATATATTTATTTAGAAACCTAACACAGTGAATTTTCACCAGGTTAATAACAATCTTTTAATTCATTTCTACATTAACATACCGATTTAACTAAATTAAAGGTTGTGCATATTTGGGTTCTAATAAAGTGAAAAAGTGGAAATCACCATTTTATTGGTACAAAGCTTTGTTTTGAAAAAAAAAAAGAAACAAAAAACTAAAATCTTGACCTAAAACCTAAGATCAACTAAAGTTCTAGCCACCGAGTTACTGTTGCTGTTTTTAACTGGACTGAACATTTTTACCCAAAAAATCCAAAATGTGGGTGAAAAATAGCACAAGAACTCTAAAGGTAGGCTACATATCAACGTCTCTAAATTCCTTTAAAAAGGTTTTGATGAAAGATTTGTATTTCAATCCTGTACACCTCTAAACTGTCCCAAAATCACTGCCCAGCCCAATTAAAATCACCATACAATAACACAGCGCCTTAATTAATTCTGCATGATCTATAATTACATCAATTTTCAGGCTAATGTGATGATATTAAGCTCCTTGTCAGGTTAAAGTCAAAATGAATACAACCACTTAGCAACACTGGTTCTTTTTATTCTTCTTCTTATTGTTTTTGTTGTTGTTATTGTTGTACAACAGCAATATTCATAAATGCAGATATATGGAACAAAACTAGCACATTTTAAGACTCATATTTAACTTTATTATTATTATTTAGTTCTATTTTTTTTTACTATTTCTTTATTGTATGATTTTTTTAAATGTTTAGACTGCCAAAGTACATTAAAGCCAAAAATACATAGCAATTAATTTAAGCATCAAATAGTAAATAAATTGCAAAAAACAGGACATCAAACTTTGTAAAATAAACATAGATATTTTGTTATTCAGGCAATTACTCTGATTTATTTAGTAACAGTGCGTCTCTGTCTTGTGAATGAAAAGGTTAGAGGCTTTAAATATTAAAAAAAGTACGTTTCCGTATCATTAGTGATTTTTAGAGGAATCTGAGACATTTCTTAATCCGTTTAAAGGAAAGGAAATCAAAACAACAAGAGTTGTTCCTCTCTTCTCCGCTAGATGGCAGAATAAGCTCGTGAGTGTTCGGTAAAGATTAATTAGTGAGGTTCCTCACGTACCAGAATGTGACTGTTCCTCTGATCATCCCTCTAAGCTAAGGAACCGATGCGCGAGCTCATTAATGATCCATGACATCACGTTGGCCTGGATCACGTTTCCTGCTCCGTGAAGCTGAACTGCAGGGAAATTAATGGCTTAGGGTGGGGGTGTGAGGGTGTGTGTGTGTGTGGGGCTGGGGTGTAGGGCACACCGATCTACAACACGGGTTCAGACCCCTTCCGGTTTCACCACTTCACAGAATCTGAGGAGAAAACAATGAAACCGGTTTGGATTTCACACAACAAAGTCCATATCAGGACGTCTGGAGGAATTAAACCTGTGTGATCACCTCGAAAGGACGGACAGCATGTGGGGGTACAAGGCCCAGTAACAGCGCTGAATTAAACAAACAAAATGACAGCAATACGATTTACCCGGACAGGTATCAGACCCCCTCAAAAAACAGCCCAAAACGAGACCAGAGTGTTAAGAAACTTCTAGAAATAGCTGATATTTGTGATGATTTAAGTCCTGCTGATATAAAAGTGACCCCTGGTGGCTCTGTGAAGGACTGGCATCTCAGAGGGCATGGTGTGCATCAGAGGAAACAGAAATGACCTTGAGCAAAAAAGGGCAATTCGATCGAAATTATCAATGAAATCATCGTTGCAATCTGGTCCAAAAGTGAAGAGACACTTAAAGTGCCGCTAACTGGGATGGTGAAAACATAGCGAACTGAAAGCAGGGTTCGAACCTGCAGCACCCACTTTCTGTCTTATCATTCTGAATTCCAGCGATATAAACCAGCAGTATTTGTGAAGCGATCAGCGGCCACACCTCTTCCTCTTATCTGCTTCCTCTTCAGAGGAACAGGGTGAAGGAACGAGGGATCGATTGCGCCCGTCTCTGCTGAGATTAAACGTGTCAGGAGCGCCGAAAAGACAAATAAATTAGAGGGCGTTCGTGTTCAGACGAGCATCGGATAAAGGTATCAGTATGCAGCGCTGCTAAGGAGCCATATCGATCTCGCTTCAGAGCGGCGAATGATTACGGCTGGGGCCCTCAGAAGAGCTTCTTCCTCATCCATCAGCGCCCCGTCTGAGTCCGACTTCTGATTAAGATCGAGAACCATTTGCATGTTTTACCAGAAATCATTTTTCCTGATATGAAAGCGTCCGTGCTCCAGTCAAACAAACCGGGCGAAGATCTCCGAAGAAATTCCTCACCACTCATAAAGCAGGAGAAGCTCTGTGAGGGAACCAGAGCCTGGTCAGTCCTGCAAACAAAACCCCCACACGGATGAACATGAAGAACCAAAGAGATTCTGAATACAACCAACTCAATAATCTGCAATTACCAAAGACAAACTGGTAAGCATGGTGGCGTTTATGTGATACTGGCAAAAAGGTCTAAGACAGACAGGCCCCTGCTGGCTCTACAACTTACTGGTGCCCCAGTGCTGCCCCCAGAGGGAATAAACGGTTATTACGCTTGGGTTTTGTGTGAAGGTCAGATGGTGCACCTAAGGACCCTACGATGGCCTGGTGCCCTGTATAGGGACTAACTGATCCTGGTTTGAGGGGGCGGATCAGATTTCTAAAGGAACTTTTCCAAATTCAGGCTTGCCTTGTACAACAAAATATTTAAGTTGTACCTGCAGAGGCCCTGGAACTTCTTTCCATTTACCAATGCAAACCAGCTCATGCTGCACACACACGCTCAACTTTTTCTCCACATGGTTTCTCTCTTTCGGGTTTGGTAGAAGTGTGGTTCCAACCCGACGCCCTTGTCCTTTGTTATGCTGCTGATTAAATTATCAATGCTGCAGCGTGTAAATAATGAGTGTGTTTAGGCAGGGAGCAACGCTATCGATTTTAGGGAACACTGTGACTCTCACACCTCCACAAAACCCGATAATTCATTAACCCCTTCGAATCCTGGAGTGGACAGGCCAAGTTGTTAAAGCGCAGGCCAATGAAAATTCAGCGTTTCAAATTTTTTGTTTTAGACACCTCAGACGAAACATGAGAAAGAATCATTTTCTTATCTTAGGTTATTATTATTTAATATTGACATTCATTTCTGTTCTGTTCTGGTGACCTTACAGTTTTGACTGAAATATCATGTTATGATGTCATCCCTGTCATCCCAGCATTCACTACGGATGCATTCATTGGATGTATCCCAATCCACACACCCCCATTAACTATTCAGGGCTGATAAACACCCAGTGGACGTGTCACAAATCGCACACTTTTTCACTACATGTTGTGGGACAAAATGTTATAGATGCTGATTGTACCTGAAAGAAAGCAGCTGGTGTTCTGAAATCAGTGTGTGCTTATTTGTGTGTGTGTGTGTGTGTGTGTGTGTGTGTGTGCGCGCGAGTCCTTTATTTGAGTCCAGTTAAACCAAATAACGTCTGTAAGCAATCACACAGCTCAGGCTCTTCTATTAAATGATAAGGAGGCTGGAACACCAAATGAGAGAGAAGCGAGAGAAATAAAGCTTCATAATTTGTTTTTTACTGACTAGACTCTCTAAGGTTATAAAAGAGAGGGTCATTCTTAACTACAGTCTAGTGCAAAAGTGTAGGCACCTCCGGTTAAACGTTTGGGGAACGTTTCTAATGTTCCTCGTAAGGTCTCTGGGCTTAATGGACAGATCTTATGGTCTAAGCATTCCAATAAATTTTTTGTCAAGTCTCTGGCAAAATTAGCTGCAGTGAAATCCACATGTAATAACGAGGAATAGAAAAAAACAAGCTGCTCGAAGCCTTGAAGGGATCGAGTTCAAATATGTGCACGTACATAGGAGGAGATTTTAAGTGATAAACATTATTTGATCATAAAATGAAATCAAACATGTTTACCATTTAACAAACACCTTTAAATAATTGGTTTGCAGTCTTAGCACATTCTCTGAAACGGATCCGGCTTCGAGCCTTTAATAATTGGGACTGTGGTAGACTAGAGGTTAAGGTACTGGACTCTGGACCTGATGGGACAGGGTTCAAATCCCACCTCTGCCACAGTTGGGTCCTTAAGCAAGACCCTTAACCCACCATTGCTTAAATTGTAAAACTGTATAAGTTGTAAGTCGCTCTGGATAATATAAATTGAAAACTTAAAGTGTAAAAAGATTAGGTGCAAATGTTCTCTGCATTTAAGCAGTTTAATGTAGTTCAGGCTTTTGAGTTATTAGCAGAATTCAGAGTGTTTCCCTTAAAAGCCTTTAACGAGACTCACAAATCCCTAACGCATTAGTTAAACTCTGTCGGAGGACGCTTTAAAACATAAAGCATGAAAAATGACACGGTGGTGAGTTGAAGGCGGCATGGCAAACAGGCCTAACAAGAGTCAAAACGAGGCAATTATGGAAACAGTGGTGTTTTAAATCGACAGGCTTGCTGCGGTATGAATGGTCTCCAGATACTCTGGTTAATCAAGTAATTCACAAATAATTGCAGGTCCGAGGCGGGAGAACGTTCCCAGAATAAATGAGATTCCCAGATCTCACTTACACTCGCTAAGCTCCTAAACTGGATGTTTCGCTATTAAAAAATAACATACTGTTGAAGCCAGAATGAAAATGAGACAATAACGGGAACATTGTTGATTTCTTTCCATAATACGGATGGTGGAGTGGCTAATAAACTCACAAAACACAACAAAACAAAACAAAATGCCCCCCACCCTTTTCCCCTAGCAATATTATTAAATGTTCTGCTGGTTTATCCTTCAGTAGCCACACATCGCTAAAATATAGAGAAGAAACTAAAAACCATGTTTTAAGAAGGAGTTTGGGCTTCCATTTTAAAATGTGTTCTGTCCATCTTTATCTGTACGTAGGTGCTGATTTAAACAAAACAAAAGCAAAAAATGCACTACAACACAAACGACGGCCCATCGTTCCTTCCTCACCAGACTTAACAGTTGGCACTATTGAGCAGGCAGTGCATCCTGGCACCAAGAAACGCAGATTAGCAACAAACCTACCATGCGAAGGGTGTCCAGATACTTTCGGCTATAAGCTTACGCCTGCAAAACAACATAGCCTCTGAAGCTGTGAGGTACCGACCCTTCCTGCTTTGCTACTGTTATTCCGAAATCTTTCGCAATGATCAGAAATCCCGAGATAAAAGCAGCGCTGAAGTCAGAGCTCATATCTGCTAATCATCGAGATCAAATAATCTCATTAATAGCTGGGCCACATTAAAAAAGCATCCCTAATGTCACAGAATTAGCTCAGTCACGCTACCTATAGGGGGCTCGATGTCTGATTAGCACATCAAACCAGAGACAGAAGCGGCACCTTTCTTTGAGGACAGATTTAATCATTTATAACTATATTTGTACAATTATTCCTCTATTAAAGGGAATGGAGGTGGAATTGTTAACGCTTAGCAGCTACCTATAGTTAGATCTCTCTCTCTCTCTCTCTCTCTCTTTCTCTCTCTCTCTCTCTCTCTCTCACACACACACACACACACACACACACACACACACACACACACACACACACACATTCATACGCACAAAGATTGCAGATTGCCATCTGTTTTGTTTTCAAAACCTGTCAAACGAATAGCTAGCGGTTAGCATCCGAGCGCTAGCGTTAGCGCTAGCATTAGCACATTGTACTCGCTCGAGATTTGTGCACTCCTCTTAATCCAAGATTTTCACTATTCAACGTTTTAAAACGATTTTAATCCCACCATCAACCAGAGAAATGTTTAACAACTGATTATGACCTGGATTCACAGCTCACTGCTAAAAATACAGCTAAATACATACAGAGAAATAAATAAATAAAGCTGCTAAGAGAGATCACAATTCATCTCTCATGAATAAATCACCCACGTTATAATCAAGGAGTGCTAATAATAATGAAATAAATTCATATATTAATTAAAAGTAGTGGATTAGTGATAAATTATTAATCAAGAGCTAGTACTATATAAACCATGGATGTATAGAAATAAAATTTCATAAAACATTACACCGTAATATTTTTCACCATAGTACTAAAGTACAATTAATAAGCATTATTAAAGTTTTAAAATTATATTATTAATATATTCTTTATGAATTGATAGCAACAGCTATTTTTAAAAACAATTTAAAATAAACATTTTTTGGTAAAGGCGTAGCAAATGTAAATCTGGGGACAACAGGTCCTTGCAATGATATTTAAACAACAAACACACACACACGCACGCGCACGCGCACACGCAATGTTGTGTAAATGAACATATGTAGAACTTTTTTCCAGCGCTGTTATTAAACGCTCTGCTGTTTATTCCACCATTTCCTCTCACAGCTTGGTGATTCTCAGAGCTTTGTGCTGGAGTTTTTTTCCCCCCTTTTCTCTGTATCACAGCAGGTACAAATGTTAATACCATATGGACCAGAACTCTGCAATCTGCCGCTCTGTAACGGATGAGAAAGAAGTGGGTCTGCTCATGGTTTTGGTTCGAAAGCACTGCCTCTCGATGTGTTTGTCTTTCTGTCTGGTTACGGTTGTGATGTTTGTACTGAGCTCGAGTGTCAAAACCCTCTTTCCTGGTGTGACTTAATACACTTCCCTTGCTATTATTCTAGCTATTAATTAATAAAGGCAGGTTAGTGATGTGGAACGTCTGTTTGTTACACCTGAGGTGAGTTTGATGTTTGATGTGAAGCAGTGAAGCGGGAACAGGACTGAAATCGGAATCCATCACTCCAGCTGTTTCTTTTGAGCTTCAGTACTCAAGTACAGAGTTTGCAAACTTCATACCAGCACAAATTCATCGTGGCGTTCCTCGGAGAGCCGTTTGCAAACTGTAAAACGATAAATAAGGAGAAAACGTGTGCCTGCACGTGTCAATTAAATCAGATTTATGTTAGTCTGAGATCGACCTTCTGAGAGTGGAGCACGGGAAGCCAAACAGCAGCGTGGGTTATGGCGAAAAGTTCACCCTCAGTAATCTGATTTATGGTTATCTGCATTTTCGGTGCTTTGCAGAATTCTTTTGATCTTTCTAATGGATGTTATTTAGGAAAGAACAAAGCGATGCATACATTCAACTATGAGTCACCACCCCTGCTTAAATTCACACACGTGCATGTGTTTTATTTCTTGACTGGATTAAAAGTTGACACTTTTCTAATTAACGGTGTGAAGGCATTATGAAACCATCACGATCGAAAACCTAATTATGAAAATGTTATCAAAACAAAAGCTCCAAGATTAAAAAAGTAATTAGCACCCATTAACGCACTGATCGTATCAAATAAGGTCCAGCTTCATTAAAATTAAGAAACGCCATCAGCCGCCAAGCCAAACACTCCACATCACAGTCATACAATGTGGATGTGTCCCAAATTACACACCCCATACACTATAAAGCTCACGTAACCACACAAAGGACATGTCCCAAATCACACAATCTGTACAGCAGACATGGCGATAGCAGCAGTGACTGAAATCAAATCTACCATGCAAATGGTGTCCACATACAATATACACTATGTAATAAAAATCACCCCCCCCACACACACACACAAATATTAATAGAAACCCCAAAAGTGCCCAAGCTTCATCTCAAACTTAATTCACTTTATTTTCAGATTTTTAGATCTTTAGGTTGATTCCCAGTTTTTGAACGTGTCCCAAATCACAAAGTGGGTTGTAACTTTGCGGTACATTGTGTAACTCCTAGTGTAGTGGATGTTCTGCAGCACACACTTGGACTACAGAAGTGTGCTCCTGCGCCCGAGGGGAGAGAGAGAAATGAGATTTATGATTATTGCGTTGTAATTGAGTTTAGACCGTGCATGCTCGGAGATGAGCATCGATATCAGAAAGCCACTTCTAATAAACGCGACCGACGTCTCTCGGCTTTAGGACCCCCTGCTCAGCTGGAGAGCACGGCGACGTTCATCGCTACGGAGGGGGAAAATCATTTCACCTGGCGCGTCTCACCCGGAGGAGAGGACGTGTTTCCGCAGTGAGCTGTGGCTGGAATATCCAACAGCGCACATGCTCGCGTTTTCCTCTGCTTTCTGTAGATCAGGTGGCCGTTTCACCTCTGCGCTAAAGATTTGCCTCATTTACGACATCTGTGTGGAAAACAAACTGGCCGTGGGTTTATTACAGATATTCATTTTACGCAGGAGCCATGAGGGATTTGATCTGACAACCTTCTCAGTTCTAGCACAGCAATCTCTCGAGGTAGTGATGAAAGCAGCATCTCTCGTAAACAGGCGGTGGGATTTCATTTGAAGACCATTTTGCATTCGGCCTTCGGTCGAGGTTCGATGGAAGGGATTGCAGAGCTCGAATGGTTTCCTTTTAGGTGATAAAATTGGGAAGACATGGAACCGAAGCTCTTATGAAAAAAAAAAAAATACACAAATCTCTGTCTGAAACAAAAAGCCCAAAAATGAATACGACAGGTTTGAAATGTTCAGGTGTTTGTACCGTACTTGTATCTGGCTCAGCGACCATGAGGGGGGTGGGGATGGGGGTGGGGTGGGTGGATGGATATGAAAATGAAAATGGAGAGGATGTGATGCAGGAGATGGAGAGGAAACTAAAAAAAAAAATGGCGATGGACATAAAACTAGAGATGCTGATGGAGATAAACTTGGAGATGGAGATAAAGCTGGGGATGGAGACAAAAATAAAGATATGACTCATGAAGTTTGAGATGAAGCTTGGGATGAAGAAGGAGCTGGAAAAAGCTGGAGATGGAGATGACACTGGAGATGAAGGTAAAGATGGAGATAAAGATGGTGTAGATAAAGCTGGAGATTAAAACGGAGATGAAGGAGAAGGTGGAGATAAGACTGGACATGAAGTTGACGGTGGAGATGGAAAGTAAGATGGAGATGAAGCCTGGAGATTAAGATGAAGGTGGGGATAAAGCTGGAAATGGAGATTTATATTGATATGAAGGTGAAGGTGAAGGTGAAGGTGGAGATAAAGCTGGAGATGGAGATTAAAATGGAGATGAAGGTGAAGGGGGAGATGAGACTGGACATGTAGATGAAGGTGGAGAAGAAGCTGGAGATGGAGATTACGATGGAGAGGAAGTTGGAGATGAAGATGAAGGTGGAAAAAATGTTGGAGATGGAGATGATTTTGGTGATAAGCTGGAGACAGGCTGACCTAAAGTTGACGGTGGACATAAAGATATAGTGAAGATGGGGGTACAGATGGAGATGGAGAAGAAGATAAAGATGAGGATAATCGAGAGTAACCTCTGGTGTAATTGTCTTGCCTCTTGCAGTAATGGGTGGATTTAGATGAAGATGGATGTGAAGATTTAGGGATGAAGGGCTCCTTGGTTGATGGACGTTTGGTTCTTGGTTCTTGCTCCTCGTTTGGTGTTTCGCCTCTTTTATTAAAGCTGCTCTCTAAACCCGTCTGTTAAATCTTGCTCTGGATGGAGTCTGAGAAGCCTTCTTTCTCTTTCTCTCAGGCTGAGGTGGACGTGGCTCGTCGCTGCTCTCTGACACATGGAGATTCATTCAGATTGGCCTGAATGTGTGTAATTAAATCCTAACTGCAAAGCTAATCTGATTTATCTCCATTAAACTCTACATTCACACGGACTCCCTCTCCCAGGCTCTGAAACTCATTACCGATACACTCCGTCCTGCAGCCCCTCTCTATACACTCGCTGACTTTATTAGGGACTTGATTAGGAACCTCGAGCCAACGGTGTGGGTCCTGTGGTCAGAAACCGACACTGATGGAAGACTAGAAGATCAGGAGAAGTGAGAACTGGTCCATCACATCAATAAGATCGGCTCTGTGATGATCCTGCTGGGGATCTTTCCTATTGTAGGAGGCTGTGTGTGGAGAGGGGGGGGAATAATTATGGACTAATACCTTTAGACCTGCATGGTTTGATTAAATACTGTAGTAAAGAAAGAAATCACGCGTTAGGTGTTTCTTACAGAGTGTGTATGTGTTATACCCGTTATCACCTGTAGGGGGTACTGATGCTCTTTCTGTTACCCCTTTGATAAACTGAGTGGAGCGTCCTGTTCACTTTCCTAATCTGATCGAACCTTAAGTGAAACGAGTCACTGACTCAAACCCTCATCTTTGTGATTCGGTGACCCACGAAGGAGTCAAACTTACTCGAGAAGAACCGATTCACTGATTCAAACACCGACTCCTTAAATAAGACCGATCAGCCATTACAAACCATCATAAACCAGTACGCCCTGTTCTAATCCATTACACGGCACGATGGATGCTAGACGAATCCTGATGTGTCCATGAAAATCAGACCTGAGGATAATCTGAAATCAGAATGGAAGTGTCGTTTTAATGAGAGGGTTTAAAAAAAATCATGTCACGTCACGCGCGAGTCTCTGTAATTAAAGCTTTATGGTTGAAATAAACATTTCAGGCCTGACTGGGAATAAATCTCACTGGTTATTGTTGATAATTATTCATTATTTCACGAGGAGAATCTCAGGATATAATAAAAACAGAAATTATCATACTGTGTTTAAAAGATTTGTTCGTTCTTAGTTTTTATCCTCAAACCACAACCCTAGTAAAGATGTCGCCTTGAAGGCAGGTTATGTCGCTCTAAAATCTCGCTATACTTTTCTGCACTAATGCTGCATCACAGAAGGGTAAATGACCTTCACCAAGGGTCCGGACCAGACCCCGTACCATGATAGAGCCTTGTTTTTGGACATGTTCCTCATAACAGTCTAGATTCTCCAGTTTTTTCATCTTTGGTCCCAAAAAAGATCTGTAATCCTTATTGGTCTGAGCACCATCCATGGTTTCCATGGTGATGGTCTCTCCTAGATGCCTCTGAGCCTAGAGGAGTGGGCGGAGCTTGTGGACCTGGTTATAACACAAGGCTTGTTTTTTTGGTACCGTAAAGTTTTAAGTGGTATTTGTGAATGTAACTCTGTATTGTAGAGCTTGATAACGGTTTGATAAAGTAATCCCTTACCCATGTGCTCCTATCAGATATAGATGAATGACGGTCTTGAGGGAGGGGAGAGA
The DNA here is from genome assembly GCA_034779995.1 of Parotocinclus haroldoi. Lineage (NCBI taxonomy): Eukaryota > Metazoa > Chordata > Actinopteri > Siluriformes > Loricariidae > Parotocinclus > Parotocinclus haroldoi. Next base: position 8,789 of record JAUZST010063920.1, on the reverse strand, counting down.
GATCACCCCGTTTCAGTTTAGTTTTCAGGACTGAAAGTTCTCCAGATTCTGAATGGTTTAATGATATTATGGTCTGTAGAGGGAGAAATATCTACAGGAACATCAAATATCTAGAGGAACGTCGTTTATAAACGTTTGGTGATAGACTGGAGGGAGTTCCTCTGATCACCTTTACTCCTCAAACACCCAACCCAACAGGCTTATAGAAGTCACTCCAGATTTAAGTTATTCTGTAAAAACCTTAAGTAAAACAAAACACGTTAAGCGGCTTAAGTAATTCGGGTTAAAAAAACAGAGACAGTTTTATTGCCCTGTTTGTTCAGAGAGTAAAAAACAAGCACTAAAGCAAGCCTTAATCAGCCAGTCCCACAAACCACACTGAGACTCGACTGACCTGTGACCTAACAAAATGTTTCTGTAGTGAAAATAAAAACCTCACAGCCCCTGCTGATGACACAGATCGTAAAAAATCCCACCTGAAGAGACAAATCGGTTCAAAAGTCAAATAAAGAATAAAACAATAACCCTAACGCAACGGTTGGAAATAATAGAAAAATATATAGAAATAAATTCAAGTTTCTTGTCTGTTGTAGTTAAAAGTAATTAATTTAAGGCTTTTTTTGTATTTTTTTTAGCTTTCCTCGCCAAACCAAGCTGAAAAAGATGAACATTTATGGTTTGTTTTGTGGCTGTTTATGGTTTAATTTAAGTTTTTAAGTGTTCATTGTTCTTTATCCTTTTATGTCAGGAGCCCCGGTAGCTCAGAGCCAGCCTCTGTTCCTGAACACCTGGACTCGAACCCGGGCTGAACTGGCATCATGGAGTTTGGGTGGTGTGGGTTTGGTGCACTGGTAATTTGTCCACCTCTAACTGTGTCCAGTAAAATCCAGGCTTTGCCCCGGACCCCAAGCGACCCCGACCAGGATAATGGAAAATAAACGCAGAGTGAAAAAGAAAAATGTGACGGCAGGTTAAGGTCATAAAGAGAAACAGACAGAGCCATTTGGAGAATAAAAAAAAGAACATGAGGAACAAAGCAGAGCTCAGACTGAAAAAAACAGGACTTTAAAAAAAGAAATACGGCAGCTTTAAAAGATTAAAAGTACATTTCTGCACGTTTATTAACAAACTGCTATTTCTGGTGTTTTAAAGACTTTTTGTTTGTGTTTTTTGTCAGTGATATCTTCTGATTTTTTTATTTGTACATTTTTTATTTTGCAGTAATAACCATGATTAACTGAACATTTAACCAACGCAGAATTTAGACCATGACTATTTCTGTTTAGTTATATATATATATAATAATAAATCAATCAATCAATTAAAAATACATTTAAAAGGCATTAAAAATAAACAAAAAATAAAACACGAATGAACTGTACTTTTTTCCTACATCAAAAAACGACAAAACAGATAAAGATGCTAATACATAAAATAGAACACAAACCCATATCTGCATATAGATATTACAAATAAATAAATGATAAACTAAAAAAATATAAAAATGAACAAAAACAACTAAACAATCATGCATTTCTTAGAAATATATGCCTGCTAAAACTAAAAGCAACAACTGAAATAAAAACTGAATGACAGAAATATTGAATAGTATAATTTCATGTATGCAATAAATAACAAATAAGCTTGGCTAAAAAATAAAACGATAAAAATAAAGAATAGAAAAGGAATAAATAAGGCCAGAATGTTTTATCCCTGAATCGAGACTGGAAAATGGGATAAATGGATTTATGAGCAGGGAATCTTATATGGGAATGAATAAATCAATCAATAAATAAATGATAATCAATAAGAAATTGTAAAAGATCAATAAATTATGAGGACTTGGAGATAATTCCGTTTCCTCTCTCACAGTGCAGCATCTTTTAAGAAATTAATTTACAGACATTTTTACCTCTTCCTCCTCCGTACATCGCATGGTTACCATGGTTACCGTCCGAGATTATGCTGATATGACTCTATACTCTATCCCACTCTCTCTCTCTCTCTCTCTCTCTCTCTCTCACACACACGCGCACACACACACACACGCACACACACACACACACACACACACGGCACGTTAATGACGAGCGTCCCCTCCACACATCTGGCATCTCAAAGTTCTCCAAAAACCAAAGACTTTGAGAGACGATACCAATTATGCAAATGAGATCCTGAGAGGTGGAAAATAAAATATGGCAAGAAAACAGACAAAAAGAAAAGAAGGGGGAAAAAAAGAAGAGGAAGCGAAGCCAAGAAAAAGTGAAGAAGGGAAGAAATGTTGGTGTTAATAATTAACGATCTTTTTTTTTTCATTGTTTCATCGCCTCTGGATCGCAGCCCCTTTGTGATTTGGTTTCTTATCCGGTTAAATAGGACACCATCTGTTTTTTGTTTTTTTTTAACTTACACGTCGATGTAATCGTGGTCAGGGCGGAGCTCCGTCATCCGAACCTTTAATAACGAAGTTTAATAAATGCAAGTAAATGAAAAAAAGGCACCCCCGATGCTTCATATGGATAAAATCGATTCGATTCAGTAAATAATGAAACCATGACGGTTGGAACCCTGCTTCCAGTCACGATGATCATCCCCTGGTGCTGCAGCAGCAACCCCTAGTGTTCGATAACAACAATATTGCCAGTGGTGCTCTGTTTGAATTTTAATCGGCTTTTGAGACCATAAAACCTTTGTGTTTTTTAGGTTTGACGTTTGCCTGCTGTTTTATTCGGTAATTACGTTAAAACCGTGTTACTCCTGACCTTACGACGTACCACACGAGGTCACTCTCACATTCGGCTCAAGCTTTTTCTGCCTCGTTTCTTTTTCCACTGAACTAAAATGAACAATTCCTGCCATCATCATCATCATCATCTTATCTTCTTCTTCTTCTTCATCTTCTTCTTTTTGCATGCTCGGCTGCTCGTTAAAATAAATGCCCTTAATTTAAAGCCAATTAAAAGAAGAAGACACAGCAATAATTACTGCGGCTCAAATGGAGCGTGATACGGCCCCGGGGTTAAGGCTTCAATCTGGACCGGATCGAGTCGCTGAACCCCAACACCGTTCAGCTGCTTCCAATTAATTAGACAGATATTTCTTCTCTTTAAAGTGCAGAGAAATTCTCTGTCGTCGCCAAGAACCTGCAGGAGATTCGACGGAACAAGAGAAGCAAGGAAAAGATAAAAAAGGTGAAGCTAAAATGGGGAGCGTTTCTGATTACATTTGAGTCTTAAAATCCCGAATTTCGGCCTGGATCTGGATGTGGGATTAAATTATCCAGATCTGTTTTGAGATTATACTATTTACATCCAGTTCCAACAACAGTTTTCAACAACATTTTTGATTCATGAATGGCATGATTGTTCTTCGATTCTCATAAGGGGGGCTCCAAGGCAAATAAGCTAATCTAAGGCTACCCCCTACCCCCTTTGAAAAGGTGCACCAGTGAATAATGGTCGGCTTTTTATAGGAACGCGGGAGCCTATTACTACGCAAAGCATGCTGGTAAACGTAGTTTTGTCAGGCCTGAAACGAGGTCCAGGTGAACAAACGAACCTTTTGTTTTTTCGAGGTCATAACGTGAATCTGGTCGTGAACCTGCCTTGTGAGAACAAAAACGATGGGAGAGAAGGTCCCTGAGCTCCACACTCTCACTCTGAAGCTCTTTAAGACCGGTCGCTCCGCTGTCAATCAGGATAAAGTGTCACGCTTTAGCGTTTAATTACCGTCCGAACCTGCACACGGAGCAAACATCCCGAAAATAGCAGGAAGGATAGAGATAAACCCGAAGCCATCCATCACCCCGAGTCTAAAATGATCTGGGGTAAATTTTATTTACCACTTCAATCCTAACACGCCCTACAGTGGGTGGACACTCACACAGAACACTTTAGAGGGACCAATTCACCTAAATGCATGTTTCTTGAATGCAGAGAAACACACATGGACTCAGGGAGAACATGCAAAAGGGCAGTCTGGATCTGGAATCTAACTGGAGATCTTGGACTTTGGAACCCAACCAATTAAACATAACAAATAATAAACAGAAAGAAAATAAGATGAGGAAAAAAACGCTTTGTTCTTCTCAGATTGATTTTTGTTCGGTCGTTTTGTGCAAAGAAGGAAAAAAAATGACCAGAAAAAAAAGTCTTTTTTAATGACTAAGCTTGCTGTCTTATAACTAATAATTATACAACGAAGAAAAAGGAGAAAATACAAGGAAAAAGCAAACAAAAGCAAGGAGAAGAAATATAGTTTTGATGGCTAAATTTAGAATATGTTTATGGTGGTTCAAATAAATAGTTAAAAAAATTGTTGAAATGTTGAAAAAAAATGCGACATGATTCACCACGTGTTGTCTTTTTCTTCCCAAGTTAGCGATAACGATAATTAGCAGCGAATAAAGATAATAATAATGTTAATAATGTGAAATTAAGAAGTCGATTTTATATACAGAATTAAATTACACAACCATAAACCTTCTCTTTACTTTTCATATCTTCCCATATTGCTTTTTTTATATATTATAAACTTTATAAAAATATTATTTTTTTCAATTTGTCACTTCTGTTTTGTTAAACGGCTTATTTATGTATTTACACTGCTCGGAAAATTAAGGGTTTCTTCATTACGGGAGATTTTTGTGTGAGTGGTATATTTATTTTATTCATTCATTTACGTATTTAATGTATTTCTTTATTTAATGTATTTCTTTATTTAGTGACATATTCAATGTTTTAAATCACTCCTATTGATAAAAATAAACGTACTGAATTATTTGGTCGCTCCAGTCTTGTTATATGGCTTATTTAGCTATTATTTATTTATTTAGCCATTTATTTAATTCGATTAAAATTTCGATTTGTTGTCGCTGTGAAAACAATGTTATGAACAATGTGAAAACAGTGAAATTTCGATTAATGTCCTCTCTCATGCAGCAATAGTGCAAAAAGGAATAAATGAACATTAAAAAATAAATACATTAAAAAAAAAAATATATATATATATATATATAGACTACAGTCTTTTAATTCATGTAATTTTTCTTACTGATAAAAATACACGTATTTAATTATTTGGTTGCTTCACTCTTGTTGTATGGCTTATTTAGTTATTATTTATTTATTTAGCCACTTATTTAATTGTTTTAGTAGCTGTCATTTTTCTTTTTTTGATAAACATAAGCTTATCCGAAAGTCTAAGCCCACCCTGTGCCGTATTTCTTTCCTCGCCGTCCTCTTTGCCCTCCGCTGTAACATTTTCACGAAATCATTTCGGGTACCGTTATTCCCACCCCTCCATGTGCCCTTCATCATGCACGTTCCTTCAGGTTCTCCATCTCCCCGAGCTTCAGCTCTGCTTCCAGGAGACGAGCAGATGAAAGCTCCAGTCCTTCAGCCGAGGTGTGAAAGTTCTCTCATTCTCCACAGAGACCTGAAGCCATCATACCATGAACCTCCCCCAGAGTCTCCAATTCCAGCAGACTGACCCACTTTATTCTTTCTCTTATTATAATAAACACATTTTTGATGTTTTTGGGGGGTTATTCCGAGCTCCTGAATTAAGGATTACAATCTTTGTTGTTTGTAAATATACAGATGGACGGCGACATCCCAAATACCTGCACACACACACACCCGGCAGAAGGTCGTCCGTGTGAGACAGAGCGTGTGATTAAAGACCTTATAAAAGACCTCATTTCCAGTTTAAAGGAACCGTGTGAAGTCCCTCAGAACTGCCCGGAGACGCTGGAATCACCAAATCAGAGCGAAGCTCTCAGAAAGCCTGGCCTTTGTTCTTTAGCCGATCTAAGTTTGAATCTAATGATCCTCTGATTTAAAGCCTGGCTTACTCAGTAAGAGTTCATCTTAAGGGTGGGTGGATAATAATCTGGCGTTATTCGAACCAGCTGTTTTGTTTGTACAGATGTGATGGAGGAGAAGGAGAATCAGTGGTGTGTTTTCTCTCAGCTGTAGAGAGCTCCGTGATGAATGGAGGAGCAGAAACACTCGTCCTCAGGTTGCTAATTAAATCAGCGTAATGTGTCTTCAGAGAGGCCGTGAAATGACCACCCAGGACCCACGGGGGGCCGAGCCATGGATCCTGGGACGTCTTTAACCTGGTCCATCCTGTCGTCATGTTCTCATGGATACAATGAAAAGGGCTCGACAACTACGGCCATCGAGAACGCCCCGATACACAGAGGATAGACAGTACCGGAACTCAACCTGAAGAGTACCAACGAGCTGGCAGAACCGATGCCAAGCCTTCACTGTTCATTGTTTGTAATCCGCCTCTGGTGAGGTGATTCTTGGCGCTTTGGGCAGGCCAATCCACCCACTGTTCCTTGGATCGTAACAGGCGACGCGTCCCCTTTAATTAGGGCTGGGGGTTTGGTATGTTCTCCGCCAGCCAAAGCCAGAGGCTGGTGCCAATCTGAAATTATGGCTCTGAGTTAACAAACATGGCTTTGCTCTAATTATTGATAATCATGGAGCAGCCGTGGTGGTGCCGTGTTGTATACAGCACCAGTGAGGGAGAATAATGCAGAGCCTTGAGGTACACCTGAGCTAGAGCTAGAGGAAGAACAGGTATGAATATAAGATCATTTCAGAAAGAACGTCTAGTCATTAAGCATGTTCAGGGTAACGGTCGGTAATCTTCATCTTGATCCGCTCCACATTGTTTGCGTTTGAAATCGAATACGAGAGAAATAATCCGCTCGCAGCTGGTCTCGTTTCCGTTCTTTTCTCCCCCTCGCTCGTGTTAGCAGCTGTTTGGATGGCTGAACTGGAAATGTGTTTGCACTAGAAACAGGATTCGCACATTGACCCCCCTGGGGCATCGAGTACAGCCACAAAACCCATCAAACTGTAGAGTGGAAAGAGTTCAACAGACGGGCACAAATTCCCTGGGAAAAACCACAGTCTGATGCCAGTTCTACCTGCGAAGGTGTGAGGTGTGAGTTAGATAAGACTCGTTTAAACCAGAATTAAGCCAAGATGATAGCCAGAATGCACACACGATCATCAATTAACGCTCAGATTTAATATGAAACACTCTTTCTGTGGGGACAGGACCCAAAGCCCCCATGACCCAGCCTTGCTTTAGTTTTACAAAATGCATAATTTTCTCTTAATATTGTTTTATGTGAAGACTAGTCACCCTAATCTAAGTAGGAATAAAACAAGTTTTTTCCCCCCTAAATCTCAATCGTAATTATTTCCCTAATCCCCAACTCCTAATCCTTAAACTCAAATCTCCCCCTAATCCCCAACTCCTAATCCCCACCCCCTATTCCCTAACCCCACATCTCTTCTTAATCCCTAATCCATAATCCATAACCCTTAATCTCTCCCTAATCCCAATCCATAATCCCCAACTTTATATATATCCCAAATCCCTAATCCTTAACTCTAGATATCTCCCTAATCCTTAGCTTCCAATCCCTACTCCCTAGCCCCTAATCCCTAAACCCTATTCCATAGCTCCTAATCACTAGCCCCTAATCTCTAGCTCCTAATCCCTATTCCATAATCCCTAGCTCCTAATCCCTAGCTCCTAATCCCTAGATCCTAATCCCTAACCCATAATTCCTAGCCCCTAATCACTACCTCCTAATCCCTAATCCCTAGCTCCTAATCCCTAACCCCTAATCCATAATCCCTAGCTTCTAATCCCTAGATCCTAATCCCTAACCCATAATCCCTAGCCCCTAATCACTACCTTCTAATCCCTAAACCCTAGCTCCTAATCCCTAACCCCTAATCCCTAACCACTAATCCCTAGTTCCTAATCCCTAACTCTTAATCTCTCCCTAATCCCAATCCATAATCCCCAACTTTATATATATCTTTAATCCCTAATACTTAACTCTAAATATATTTCTAATCCTTAGCTCCTAATCCCTAACCCCTACTCCCTAGCTCCTAACCCATATCCCCTAATCCCTAACCCCTATTCCCTAGCTCCTAATCACTAGCCCTTAATCCCTAACCCCTAACCCCTAATCCCTAATCCCTAATCCCTAGCTCCTAATCCCTAACTCCTAATCCCTAATCCCTAGCTCCTAACCCCTAGCCCCTAATCCCTGGTAATGGACGGGTTGTTGTACATTATCTCTGTACTGAGTGATACAGATTTGTAAATGTGATCATGCTGAAGCTTGTCAGATGTTTGTACATTTATTGCTCAGAGGAAACATTTTCGGATTTGAAAAATGGACCTGCTCGGTTGTAGGAATGAGTCGTGAAGATGTCGGAGCCTGGTGTTATAGCTGCCATCACTCACCGTACGGCGACGTACTGACAGAGCGAGACGAATCACACCGAGACGTATCACTCCATCCCCAGGAAACAAATGATAGAGGGACATGAAGTCAGGAAAGAGTTCATTCTGTCTCCCGTCTCTCATTATTTGTGGAGGGAGCTGGAGATTTGGACAGGAGACACTTTTTCCCTCCCGCTGCCTGTACAGTAGAGAAAGCATTCCTGCATTATCACAGCCAAATTAAAAAGCTCAGCCTCGTTTGTTTTGTTGTTCGACTCTTTAGTGTCACAGTTTCACTTTTCATCAGCAGGAATTCAAATGAGTCGGCTTTTATTTAAACGGAATTCATTAAGTTTTAACGAGTTTTTAACACTTACAAGCGGCTGAGCTTCCGCCATTTAAAACGAGTCAGAACTGGAACCTGCACCTAACCTGGAAAGTATGTGCACCTCTCTCTCTCTCTCTCTCTCTCTCTCTCTCTCTCTCTCTCTTTCTCTCTCTCTCTCTCTCTCTCTCTC
>JAUZST010063909.1:0-22771 GCA_034779995.1 Parotocinclus haroldoi | reverse complement strand
GTGTGTGTGGGTGTGTGCGTGTGTGTGTGTCTGCGTGTGTGTGTGTATGCGTGTGTGTGTTTATGCGTGTGTGTGTGTGCGTATGCGTGTGTGTGTGTATGCGTGTGTGTATGCGTGTGTGTATGCGTGTGTGTGTGTGTGCGTGTGTGTGTGTGTGTGTGTGTGTGTGTGTATGCGTATGCGTGTGTGTGTGTATGCGTGTGTGTGTGCGTGTGTGTGTGCGTGTGTGTGTGCGTGTGTGTGCGTGTGTGTATGCGTGTGTGTGTGCGTGTGTGTGTGCGTGTGTGTGTGTGCCTGCATATGTATGTGGGAGTGTGTGTGTGTGGTTTTTCCCCTTATATTCCCTCCCAGAAGGAAAAGTTTCATGTTCACTCTCTAACTCGTCCCTGTAGAGGGTCAATTGCAACCAGTTGGCTGCCAGACTGGTCCAAAATAAACATTTGGAGAGAAGGGACTGTACAGACAGGTACCTGGGGCCTTTTGCATTCACATGCTTACGCACTTCTCTTTCTCTCATTTATAATCTTTAATATCTCGTACTCTTTTATGGAAGGTACAAGAATATTCCCGTAGGGCTTTGTGTTGTGTGTTCTTTGCCCTGTCACTAAATGCAGCCTTCAAAAATTAAGCACTCTCCCCATAACTTTTATTCTGCCCCCCCCCACCCCCAAAAACAAGCCCCCAACCATTAAAAACATTACATTTTGTACTGCAAGTTTGTTCTTCACCAGTTTCTTCTTCGACTGCCTGTATGGTTAAGGTTTGATGTCCTCAAAGTGTATGTACGTTTGAGAGCGAGCGTTAATTATTATAAATATTATGAACAATATCAATATTGTTTATAAAATGTACATTTATTATTGTATTCCGTTCCTGACAGAATATGTTAGGATCTCACCTACACCTAACCATTCTGGCAAATTACAGGAACTTATCCACTTACCAAAACATTCGGGCGGTAGGAGGAAGCAAGAGAGAGCCCAAACAGATACAGGGAGAACATGAAAAACTTATAGTTCAGGATTAAAAGTGTAATGTGCATATATACTGTCCATTATTGGCCATCATTCACGCTCCTTGACACCTAGTGGAAATTTGGAGTAAATGAGATTATGTGCATAGACTGCCTCCCACATTCTAAAGGCATGCAGTAGGTTGAGTGGTCACTCTAAATTGGCCCATCTCTTGTTATAATCTTGTGTCTATCAGGAATATAGCCACTGATGCTGATAAACTAATAAAATAAAACTAATAAACAAGCACATTTACAGTAACATTTACAGAAGGTTAACAAAAGAGTAATGCAATAATCTGATGTGGGTATTCAGTGTCGGCCTTCCGTTTAAGTTTTAAGCATACCTGGATTCATCTAGTTGTTGTGAGTTGGTTAGTACTGAACAGGCTCTCGGTTTGAGCCTGATGATGGGTGACTTGGTTAACCGGAACAGGGGAATGGCCCGCATGTCTCAATTTGGCGCCCATTAATCACACTGCCATTTCCTCACATCAGGCTGGCCGTCTTTTAACCGCAGTAGCACGTTAGCATAATGAGCTCAGGTGACTGTAGAGAGAGGACTGCTCTGTTCTCCTTGACTGCAGCTGCTAAGTGCCGGCTGAGCTCATTAGTAAAGCCAGACAGTCAGGTTAGGACACCTAATGCACCAGCAGCATGGTTTTTGCTCTTTTGGTCATAGCATTTTGATGTGTGACACAGCAGAAAGACATAGATGAGGTAGATAAGTTGAACATTTTTATCGCAGTGTTATTGCCAGGTCCATAAATTCAGACACCTTTTTTATTTGCATCTTGTTTTCGTAGACCTGGATGCTTGTTTCTGTCGTGGGATCTGGCAACTCTGCAGTTGCATGCAGCACACACAAAATGTCTCATAAGCACCTTAGGGGAGACTCCAAACCCAGTATATGCTGGAGTAAATTAAGAATTTAATGATTTAAGTGTTACATTTTGAAATTCACCTCACATCCTTTTGTATGATTATTGCCATGTAAAACCTTGGAGAGTCATGTAAACCCGTTTCCTGTTATTTGATTACCCAGGTACATGTAAACTCATTGATCAGGTTACTGACCAAATCTAGTTTTTTTTGTAGTTATTGGATTATTAATTGTATGTAAACACACCCATACAGCTTAAACAGTTGCTGAGTTAACCTGTCAAGAATGTGCCTTTTTCTTGACGGTGTACGTGCCTGATCTGTTTAACTTGGTGTAACTTGGCTCTATTAATTGTAAGACTGTGTGTGCGCAAATGTGTGTTTAAGAGGCCCTGTCGTCACAAGTGAGACAGACAGAAAATAACGTGTGTCTGCTGCGCTAAGCGAGAGTGAAAGCTAGTTGGGGTGAGGGGAGGAGGCATTGGGGGATGGTGTTGTGCTGCTCGTACAGGTGCTTATAATTTGCTGTGTGATTAATCATTGTTGTGTTTGCGGGTGACATCCTGGTTAATGGATCTGTCCATCTTCTCTCTCCCTGTCCTGGACTAACAGGCCATGGCATGCTGAATGCCACTGAGAGGTTACTGTGAATACACATGTACACAGAAACACACACATTCTCTCATCCATCTCATGCATAAACTTAAATAGTGCAATCAGGACTAGATGCACCTTTTGCATTGTGCACAAAATCTGTGTGGTATGTAACTGGTGTACGAGCCTAAACATGCAGTTTAGGCGCATATACTGTACACAGCAATGGCAGGATTGCACTTATCTCCCTCGTGTATATGCTCATACATTTGAGGGAGGGTCGTCGCCAAAGCTTGTACTGATATTTTGTGATATTTTTACCATCCAGAACCAAGTGTAAATCAGAGGCAAGATGACAAAGTGGTTGCAATGTCTTAGTTTTAGTGGATTGAGTTGATTCTTATCTGTGTGGTTGAGTTGTTTGCATATGAATGTTTTTCAGTATAGTACAACATACAGTACTGGGCAAACGTCTTAGGCTGTTATTATTTGTTGTTTTAGACATGTTATAATGACCATATATAACACACTAACATTTAGCTTATCTCTATCACCCGGTTCCTCTTTTGAAAAAGTGTTTATTTTTGGATGCTACCCTTCTACCTTCATTTCTGATCAAACGTCTTAGGACTGCAGAGGGGTCAACTTGGAATTCTGATTAAGTTGCCAGATGCTGCTATTGCTCAATTGTGATTTGGGAGGTTGGGGTATTTATCAGTATTTACCTTTACCTTTTTTAATACTGCATACAAAATGTCCTATGTGTTCTGATAGTATTCCAATAATGTTCAGTTGTAATACCATTGCTAAGCCAATGCTACATCTAGTTGAATGGTGACCTAAGACTTTTGCACAATACTGAGTACCTATTGCAAGCGGAGTATGAACTCTGGCTCTATTCCATACTATATAAATGTTTGTTAACTAGTTAGTCCGCTAATTAGTTAATTCATTTTTATACTGTAGAATTTTATTTTACTTTTATTATACGTTTTTAGAGAGCATTTTCAGATCTTGGTGTAAGAACAAACAGAAACATTCCAATAGTATGACATCTCTTAAGACATTCAGACATGAACGCTGATCATACTGTGACAGTCTCCGTGCTGCACCTTTTATGGATGTTCACCTGCCCCACACAGAACGCAAGCTGCAGATTGTGTGTGTATTTGGCTGGCGCACAGATCATGCAAGTTCTTCCTTAAAGGCTGTAAATCAGCTGCTCCTTGATGTCATTCTGACAGACAGGAAGCTAATCTGTCCCCTGTGTGTCATTATTTTAAGCCTCCCAGATCGCCATAGATCCTGCTGCTTCCTTCATCTCTCCAACATCTCCCCCACCACACACAGGCACCCCCCCACCCCCCCACCACCAGAGATGCTGCACACACACAGGCACCCCCCCCACCACCACCACCACCACCACCAGAGATGCTGCACACACACACACCCACACACGCGCACACACACAGACACACACGCACATACATGTTGAACATGATTGGACTGAGACTGTGTCAAGAGTTCATGGTTTACATGGGACAAAATTACACTCCTTTTTTATGTGAATCATCACAGTTATACCTCTGCCTCAGTGAATCAAACAGTTGGTGCAGCTGACTGATAGCACTAATTGGTGTATTTTCACTATGGCCCAGTTGGTTAACCACATAACAAGGGTGTAAAATAAAGAATTAAACTGGTGGTGTAAAAAATAAGTCCAGATGAATGCTTCATTCTCAGAGCGATGGTAATAAAATGCTTGCCTAAAGAGTGGTACCAACTGAAGGTCTGTCTGCCTGTTCACATGAAGGGGGCGAAACACAATAATTAAGTCTTTCAATTAATTTTTCTTTTTCAAAACTTACTATTATGAACATTATGACTTTATATTAAATGAGACAAGAATAAAGTACTTTTGGGGGGAAAAGAGCACAGGTATTTAGTTACTTAGCATACACCCATGTACGTGGCGGGATTTGAACCCTCGACCTTCTGATCTCTAGTTCACTACCTTAACAACTAGGCCACCACAGTCTTAAATATGACTTGTAATGTAAACAACACAAATGCATCTCAGTCCAGTATATCACAAAACATGCCAGAAGTGAATAAATACACACAATTATTTATAAATCAATATTGTCTCAGAAGCAGGCAAGTTATCGGTTTGTCAATCAGCAAAAGGTAGTCACTGTGATGATTGTCAGTGTGAAATGCATAGTAAAACTATCAGGTATTGGCTAGCTGTGAGGCCGTAATTCAGTTGCTGTATTGAACCATACTGTACTAATTTATTCTATGTGGTATTCAGATCTGAACTGGAACAACAACTACATTTAATTTTTATCTTCAAATCATCATAGTTACTATTTACACATGGAGAACATTCTTAAAATGTTCTTGGTTCTTGTTGAAATACAGTACTGTGGGCTTGGGTCACCATTAGACACTGGAGATACCATTTTTAGCAATGTTATAGTGATCATTTGCAATTAATTATTTATTTTCTTTATTAGAATACAAGAAGTAAATTTGTATGTAGTATAATTAAATCTGAAGTATTTTTCATTACACTTGAGCGGTAGCAGCATCTGGCGTCGGGATGCCAAGTTGATCTTCTACATTTTAAAAAAAGCTTGATTTATTAATGGTCTTTTTGGTATGATAGCAGTCAAGGAACCACTTTTTTGGGAAGTGAAACAGTATAAAAGATATTTTACAACTCACATACACTGGACGGAAGATCAGCGGAAAACGACAGGGGCTGAATCCAAAATAGATTTTTTTTGTCTCCATTTGTTGACAGTGTGCTATACAGAATCATTGTACCATAGCTAAAATAAGAAGTATAATCATGTAATCGGCACTTTTTCATGGTATTGTACATCGTTTGACTGCTTTCCTAACATCTAATTTCAGTGTTTATGTTAATACAAACTTCTAATAGTAGCATGAACTATATAAATATATTGTGAATACTTCTGTTGTTAAAAGATTTTAATAATATTTCTACCTGTCACACCTTTAATTTTAAACAATTAAAAGGTATAGAGAAATTGTGTTGTCTGTTTTTTTGTGAAACAAATTGCCCTGTGGCTGTTCAGTGGTTTGTTAATATCACTGGCATGTTCTCCAGAATGAACATACTATGTTCAATAGGCAGTAAATAAATGTCATTCTCATTAATTGCAGTTCTTAATATGTGCCATTTAATGTCCATGTTACATTCCGTGAATTAGTCAGTTGACCAAAATGGACATTGACTGGACACTGCCCTAGGCACATAGTAGTTTGTATACTGTGTAAATAATGCAATATTTCAAACAACAATATTAAAACACTTATTAATACCGTACTGTCCTATATATATATATTTTTTTTTTTTATAAAACTTGGAACACTTACCAAAAATAAAAAAGAAAGAATGATACCACCTTTTTATGCTATTTATGGCTGTCATTCTTTTTTCTGTCAGCAGGCGTCACAAGGGTTTGTTCGTATTACATTTCTGTTATTCAGATGTGAGTTATATATAATCACACAGAATTGGATTTCTTTTTATAAATCGTGATACTTTGGCCATTAAATTGAATGGACATTCATTGGTTGGGCTTTAAGCGGTGTATACCTGTATAGCATCCAAAATGAGGTCTAAAATTACAGCTGTTGGAACTGGTTGCAGTCAGAGGAGTGAGGGTGATATCCCGAAGGCAAGTAGAGGAAATAGAAGTAAAAGGTGCCAATATTTTTTGGGGGAAAGAAAAGGCTCACAAAAAGTATTTTGGTCAAAAAAAGCATGGACGATAGATTAAAAAACATACATATAGAGTGCTAGACGACTACTTTGTTTAAGTTATTTATGAAAAGGTTTGTTGAAAGAATCATGTGTCAGTGCAAGTAGGTTGTCAAGCCTAAAGACAGACCCCACAAAATAATGACAAGCCGCTGATAAAAAAGGTGTGTGGTTCCATCTATGTTAGCGTCATTTATTGCGTTTTGGTCAGTGTGACCAAAAAAAAATATTTGATGAACCATAAGTTGGTGTTTATTAAACTTGTCAAAGCAGACAGCATTCACATATTTTCGAGAATATTTGCCTCACATATTCTGTGGACATGCTAGGAACTCATCAAGCCTCTCCCTCATTTTTATTCAGGGCTTGCTATTTCAGCCTTCGTAGTAGTCTGTTCAAATACTCCAGAGTATAATTATGTGTATGTTTTCTTATTCGATCAGCCAGTTTTCTCCTCCATGAATTGCCCATCGAAGGCTTTTATATTTCAGTTCAGTGGTTACATTACTGCACTGCTGAAATACCACAGCCTTATGAACAATTTCAGCCTGACAGTTTTGAGTACTTCCCGGGATTTTTTTGACAAATTGCTGGATGAAAAAGCCTTGGACATAATCATCTGGTCTGGAGTTTGTCTTGCACCAGAATCTCGACCCTTCAATTTCGGAGTTATGGCTCTTGTTTTCATGCGTGATGCTGAATTTCATTAGTGGTTCTTCTGAGCAGCCACCATGACGAGAACCACAGCACAGCTGGCCTCCTCCACCTCTGAGATCTGCTGAGATCGGGTTGTCGCTGTCCTGCCGGGTTCGGCGCCTTCTTTTTTGGGCTGTACTGTATGTGTAGTCAGAGTCTGAATCTCATCAGATAGATTATATACCTACATTGACAGATTTGGTTTACAATTAGCAGTAGGCTGAGCTATAGATACCTGTGCTTTTTAATATTTTATCTAATATTGTATGTCCTGTAAATTGTAAGGTTGGGCCTCCATGGATCATAAAGTGTTTGTCCAGTACATCCCACAGATACTTGATCCAGTTAAGAGGCCACTGGCATATGGAATACCATTGCCACGAAGGGGTGTATGTGGTGTGCTGCATTGTTTAGGTAAGTGGTATGGTGATAAGTAGCACCCACATGAAGAGCAACACCCAAGGCTTCCAAACAGAGCAATGCCCAGTGTCACACTGTCAATGCTCTCATTTCATCTGACTGTGATTTTAATGTTATGACTGTGGTAGGAAGTTCTTAATGAGTTCCCTTCTAATTGTAGGGTTATATCAGCACACTTTCACTGAAATGTGATTTCCTTTTTCACTGTTATATTTATTATATACTAATTTAGTTAGTTTTATGTGACTGGATAATGTTGTATCACATCATACCTAAATATACATCATTAAGATAATTAAAGTATTGTAACATTAAAAAAAAATAAATTATTGTAATTTAACTAAATCAAATTGTTACCTGGGATTGTGCTCAGAAATTCAGAGGATATTCTTTTTTGTGTTTACCATCCTGAGTTGCATGGCCCTAAAATTGCCGATTCATTTCTAAGCCTCTCTGACGATTAAGAGGTTTTGGATTTGTTGCTTTGACATGCTGTAGTTGTTTCTGGTAAATAAACAGTGCATATTTGTGTACATTTGGCTAGCCAATCACTGGTATATGGGTAGCACTGTGCTTACTAAAAGGTTAAGCATATTAGTTACAGTGTAAGTCTGTGGCACTAAACGAGGAAATATTGATGGATATTTATTCCCATTAGCAGAGATGACCCTATGAACACGTTAAGGCTGTGGCTAGGGCCACTTCTGAGTAAGCAGTGCTATTTTGGCTATTTTGTACTCAAGCTGCACCCACTAGACAGGCAGATTTTTTCTTTGTCCTGTCCTTTGTACCTAACATGGTAGTCCTAAACTTGCCATTAAAGATGACTTACACTCATTTGAATCTGTCATCTAAATAGACAGAACAAATACAAAAGTGAGTAGTACTGGAGTGAGGGATTAGGTGTGTCACCTCTTACTGAATATGGAACTGTTTTGTCACGGATCCTGTTTTGACAAAAGCACCTACAATTGCCAGTAGTCAAACTGGACCAGTAGAATATGTGTGCACCTGTTACTGGGAGAAGTGATGGCACTAAGAGGCACGTGGTACACAGATGAGCCGAGCTGAGCCGAGTGAGAGTGATAGTCTGGGTAACACTGTGCTTGGAAACTCTGGGTCTGGACATTCATGTGGTTGTGAATATGATGTGTAACACCTGCGAAAAGGGTGTAACAAGCATAAAAATTTTATAAAAATTAACACATTTTTAACTTTACCGGCATATTAGCTCTATTTAACTACAGTATACAGTTCTTCTTAGGTATCCAGGTGTCTTTGGTGAAATGGTTCAGATGTACAAGTTTATTATTTTCAATGTGAAAATATCTACCTCATTTCAGTTTATTATAATCCAATAGACTTTCCATTTTATCAGTGTAATATAGTGTTAAAGTACATGTGTTACCTTATAAGGGGTTCAATTTAATGTATTATGTATATTGTTGTTGTATATTTTCTGTATTATATTCTCTATTTATTATTTTATTCATTGCAGTCTCTATTCAATTATAGACTTTATTGTATTATAATACATTTTATTTCATATATGTTATTCAGTTTTATATTTAAAATATTCTATTTGCGTCCGTGTATTTAACCTGCTATTATACATTATGTAGGTAATTTTGATTATTTTTTTACATATAACATCTATGCTACTCAAGAAGGTTGGGTCCTTTTTTGAGTCTTGGTTATCCCATAATTTTTGCTTATCAGAATTAAGGAAAGAAACTTGCCACTGTACAAGTGCCACTGTCACTGTAGGCTTGCTCAGTTGGGGCTATGGACCTAGATATGTGTACTTGCTGCTTAGTGGCAATGCTCTGTTGGGAAAAAGTGTCGTATAAATAAAAATTAAATTAATACATTTGACTATACATGCATTAGGATGCCATAATGTTAATGTTTTTTGTGATCAATAAATATCTACAGTATACGGAATAATATTTAGAAATTGTAACAATCTCAAACAAATTTCCAATTTTAATGCATTTCTGTGTCACTATATGACATTCATTTTTAAATCTGTGATGTAATTTTGTGATGGAGCATTGGAGACTCAAAAAGGGATCCAAGTTGTCTAATAAATTAACTTAATAGTAATAGTTTAAGAAAAACTAAAGCAAACTATATACCAAAAAAGAGAACACATTTAAAAATATATAGTAATTAAATACAGTATTGACTAATATTGACTATAGACTAATACATTACAGATCTTGTAATAATATGAAAAGTATAATAAACAGATCATGTAAGACTATAGCATATAAGGCAATAGTATAAATGAGTGAAATATTGAGATCAGCATGTCAGAATTATTTTGTCCATTGCACAAAGATACTGTAAGATCTTGTGTCCTCAGTGGAAAAGTTTGATGGTGTGGTAAAACTGTTGATTGCGCATCCTAGGCAGAATCATATAGTCCTACTGTAAATTTATGATTAGAAACAAAAATAATAGTGTCATGTTAAGCATATATTTACACAGGTGTGCATGTGAGTGAAAACCTGTTGCGCCGTCACATTTCTGACATAAATAAACTTAAAACAGTAAGTATACATTTTTCTAAATCAAACCAGATTAATTTAGTGTTTTTTTTAGGTAGAATTTAGACTTTACTGAACCTCTTGCTTCTGTTTAATCCATAAGCATCTGCTGTGAATTCTATGTGAAATCACCGAACATGACAAATTGATCTTTGCACATATTTTTTCTACTTATCCTCTGTTATCACTTTATAATATGTGTTTTGTTAAAATATACATATCTATCACTCAGCCCTAGGAAATATTTGTAACTTGTCCGGACCTATGCAAGATTTTATTTTGTGTCCCCACCACTATTTCCATGCGTCTCTCTCTCTGCCTTCTGTGTGTGTGTGTTAGCAGTTGCGCCTGTGCCACAGCAACTCCTACCATTCATAATGCTATTTTATGCTTTGGTTTGATGCTGATTGCAGAAGTGCCATGTCAGTGCCATGTTAGTGCCATGTCCCAGACAACTGCTAACACTGGTCTCAATGATGAAAATTTATGCACACACCTACACATTCTCACACATACAAACACAGGGCTGGGCTACACTGCTGATTACATAATTACTGCAACAAACCACCGCCATGTGTAACATAATAGCCCTCTCTCATCAGCCTCAAACCGCCGCCATGCCTGCTTATGTAATGCTTGGAAAATGGTTTGAGTGGGTGTGTTTGTGTTTAAAGAGGAGAATGTTCTGTGGAACCCCATAGTTTTGAGGATGTGTGTGCCCAATTGTATATGTGGCACACACAGGCTGGTGAAATATATTTCTGCTGTGCTTGGGCAATGTGTTGAGCTTTAGTTATGGCTTCCTGCTTCAGTCTGTCATGACGAAGCTGGTGAGGGTGGCACACTATGTAGCTCCTCATCCATGGGAAGAGCTGCCAACTCTTGCACTTTTAGTAAAATTTGTAACAGCCACATAAATCTCATCCCACAGCTTAAAACTACCCATATATTTTTTGAGTGCGGGTGCTGAGTCACCTTGCTTGCTTGCTAGCGGACGTCCAGAAATGGTTGGCATGCAAGGTTGATTGGTAGCAAATCGTTTTGTACACATAGGATTTGATTTGAGTTCCACTAAATTTGTTTTGCATAGATAAATTGCATTTACAATCCTGTCAATACTTGTTGAAGAATTAAGTATTTAAGCCACAGGTAAAATGCTAAAGCATAGCTAAAGCTCTCACAACACAATAAAGGACAGTTTTCATTACTAAATCTCCCAGACCCAGATTGATATGATTGGTGCTGTGCCCCTTCCTGTACTCCGAAAAGGCAAAGAAGAAAATGCTGAACTGATCCTGCAAATAAATAACCCAACCTGCTCATAGTTTGTGAGTTTGTGTGCTTGTGTGATTGCACTATTGGTCTTTTTTCTCTATAGGTCTCCAGAGAATACAGAGATGGTATCATTCTGGAAGAATGTACGTTGTTCTTGTCTCTTGTACTCGTATGCACCTTGCAGGCAGGCAGCTGAACTCTGTCGTGAGTGGCTCTCATGTTATTCTCAAGAAAGCTGTTTTACCTCTTGTCTTCCAAGTACTTAATTTTTTATCTAACTATAAACTCTACACTTCTTGTGATGTATCTGGAGTTGGTCTCTTCTACCCTCCATGTGGGCCTCTGGCCAGTCTATGTCCAGAGGCCCTGCTCTCACACTTGTCCAAAGAGACATGGGGTGTTAACAAGTAATTAAAGAATTTACTGCCCCACTAAAGGTCTATTATTGCTGTTCTTGGCCCATAATTGGGTTCATTATCAGCTTTTATGGACTATAGGCGCGCGTTTCGGCAGCACTGGACATACTCTATCCCGGCCACGTGCTGCCTCTGTCCTGGCCATGTAAAGAAATTTAAGTGTTTAGCTTAGTGCAAGGTCAAATGTTAGATGGCCTATGGCTATTGTACAATCGCTTCAGCTTTCCCGTGTAGTAAAATATGTTTGCAGTGTCACAGAATATTAGGTTTTGTGTGTGTGCAGAGGACATCTATGGTCATTTTGTCTTTATCATTGTATTTCCAAAAGAACATGGATAAGTGAATTTTGTGTTGGAGAAAAACTACAACTTTCTTTTGATTCGAAAAGCTCACATTTAATTACGGGCTTAGGGTGGGGTTGTGTGTAGTGTTTATCTATGTAATATAGTGTTTGTGTTTTTGTTTGTGCGTGCGCGCGTGTGCGTGTGCGCGCGTGTGCGTGTGTGCGTGTGTGCGTGTGTGTGTGTGTGTGTGTGCGCGCGTGTGTCTTCTCGGCTTTTGCTATCTCTATAGATACTGTCCACTAGGTGACAGTAATAACACAGCTCATCCTCTTGAATTATGTGTGAGAGATGCACAATCATACTGTATATCAAAACACACAATTCTAAATGGGTAAAATATTAATTAAAGTGATTAGATAATTACTAAACTATCTTTATATTTGATTTAATTTTATCTTGTCCTTATTTAAGATTTTTTGTACATAACCTTGAAGCTTTTGGTACCACAAATTCGGAACTGTGGTTTGTGTTGTGCAATTATTATTATTTTTTAAAGTTTTTTGTTTTAAGAAACCTCTAGACATTATTTGGTGATAAATGTGCAATAAAAGGCATGGCCTTGTACAGGTGTGCTAAAAATAATAACGTTATGTTTAAAATAATACTGAAATTAATTAGAACAAAATTCGACCCCCAAATACAATCAAACAAACATATCAAATATCTCGTTAAAGACACAAGGCCAGCCAACATTTTTTTTTCATCTTCTTCCAATTTTGGTGAGCCCATATAAATTAGAGCCTCAGTTGCCTGTTGTTAGCTGATAGGCAAGCCACCCAGTGCAGTCTAGTGCCGCTTTATCTTTTCTGCTTCATGCTTCAGGGTGTTATTTGTCATATATGCTTTTCTGCATACCTCATTGTAACATTACATTTGAGTTATAGTTTACTTTATATTAGCTCAAACCAGTGTGGCCATTCTATTCAGATCTACAGTTACTGAAATATTTAGACCAGCCTGTTTAGCACCAACAAGGATGCCATGTTTAGAATCACTGAAATCAGCTCCCTTTCCCATTCTGGTCTTTGGTTTGAACTTTAGCAGGTTGGCTTGACCATCTGCATGCCTCAATGCTTTAAGTTGTTGCCATGTGATTCACTGATAAGATCTTTGTGTTAACAAGCAGTTGAAAGGGTGTACATAATAAAGTGGCTGGTGGGTGTAAATAGGGCTGTCAAAATGAACCTAAGTAAAAGTGGCACATTGGTGCAAGTGGCTAACATTGTTGGCTCACAGCTCCAGAGAACACTGGAGCAGTCCAGTTTTCTCTGGGTAGTAAAGTTTCTTCCCATATCCAGTTTGTCACTTTAAAGTGTCCCAGTGTCCCACTTGTGTGTATGTGCCCTGCGATAGATTGCCCAGTGGTCTCTGCCTTCCACTTGTGCTCCTGGCTGTCCATGATCTAAAACTGAATAAATCGGAATATGAAAATAAAATGAAAATAAATGAGGGAATGAAAAGTAATAGGCTAATAAACAAGATCAAAGCCACAAGTGAAAATGCATTTTTTTTACACGTTTAATACAGTTAATGTTATTACAAATTATATAAATAGGATGGTTGGCACTGTGATCCATTGCCACACAGCAAAAACGTCCTGGGTTCTATCCCCAGATGGAGGGTCTGGGTCCTTTCTGTGTGGGAACATGGCATGGCATATATATCACATTAGAAAAATCACACACCACCAAATAAAAATGTCACAAAAAGTACATTTATTTGAATTTACTGAATATCTAGTCCCAATGTAGAAGAACTGAAGAAAGATCTTTTGCTACAGAGGATCTTTGTGTGTGTCTTAATCATGATTGAGTAGCAAGTGACATATTCATGCTTCTGTTCACCCCCATGAATATGGCACTTGAGGTTGGTTGCACTGAATAATCCAGTGAATCTTAATATGACACATTCACAGGTTTCTGCTTTCAACAAGTCAACAATTGTGGTTTCTCAAACTTTGATTAAGAAATTAGCTGACTTGCACAGAAGCTTGACTTCTCATCTGATTGAGAAACCTTGAAAATGCACTGAAATATCAAAAGCATGCCAGAACATACTGTTTAATATCAGAAGTTGATCTCACAATCATGCTGCAAAATCTAGTGGAAAGTATTTTTAGAAGAACAAAAGCTGTCATGACAGCAAACATAAGGGGCAAGCTTAATATTAATATCTGTGCATTGGATGTAATTTTTCACGTGTCCACAAACGTTTGTCTGTATAATGGAGCTTGCATATAATTGGCCTTGCTTAATTTTGTGAACACTAAAAGCAATTGGCAACATATGGGTAGTGTGAATAAAATGAAGTTCACCTCAAACCAGCACCATGCTATGAGATTATAGGGAGCTTCTTCTTTGAAAGTTACGGCACAGTTTTTTCTGGTGACATCTTTATGGCTTTATTTTAATGTACTTGTGGAAAAAATGTTTATTTTCAAGCTATAAAGTGATTGTCTAGCTTGTGGATCAAATTATAGAAAGTTAAATCCTGAATCTCCTGAAGAGGATAGGGCCCATATAATAATCAAACATTGCTCAGAGGTACCACATTCTCTGATCAAAGACGACCCAAAACGATTGGAAGTGAATAAAGAGTTTCTCTCTAATGAGCCACTAACACCCTAGAAACTTGCCTCTAGTGAAACATGCCGAAAAGCAAATGTTGGAGCCTGTGTGAACCACCATAGACAAAGACAAACAATTAAAATAAAAGCACAGAACACACTGCTTTGGTAGAGCTCGGTTTCTGCCATTCATAGCAAGAATGTGCCATTTTGATGCCCTTCTTGAATTTTTTTTTTTTTTATTCAGACCAGCAAAGAGAAATACTTTATCATATTTGGTGTGACTTGACATTTTTTAACATAAAGATGTTTTTTTTTACCAAATCAATTAAATAAAAAACACTTTTCTAAAATACCAAATCAGTGAACTTTGTCAACATGTTGAACTTAAGTTCACCTTGCAGAGCTACATTGAAAACTTAATTCAAATGTATTTTTGTTTATTCATTTTGCATTCAGCTTGCGTTATGGTGATAATTACAGTTGTCTCTCAAGAAAATGGAGTCAAACTTGAACCCCAAGTTTCATTACTCCTTTGGACCATCCTTGTTTTTGAGTGAGCACTGAGGAAATGTATAAACAGGCCCTTTTCACACACACCTCTATAAACAATGAGACTGACACTACTGTACCTAACATGATTCATAAGTGAAGCATATCGACTTACATGATTGAGTAATAACAATACGCACCTAATTGGCAATGTGCTGCCCGAGCATGCACCTTCTGTGGTAAAAGGATGTAAATGTGATGTGAATGTGATTGTTCATGCTGTAGCATCAGGAACAGCTACTATGAGCTCCTTCACATCAGCCTTATCTGCTCTTTAAGGTTCTTTTCATGGCAAAATCCTAAAAAGAGAAACTTGATATTTCCCAAGATATAAACAAGCAAATGGCATACTCAAACAGACAGCACAGCAGCAGTTTATACGTTATTATGGACTATTTGTATTACCCAGCACACTATCTTGGTTCAGAATAGCAACAGACAATGCAAATTATGTGCATACAGTTGGTGGTTAGGTCAATTTGTGTCATTTAAACAGAGGTGACAGAAGTATATGTGCTGATCGTTATTGGCAAGTGATGCATTCATGACATTTTCACTTCATCATATGTTGACTATGTATTTTCTTTTCAGTACATTTTGCAAGCCGTTTTTGTCATTCTTATTAGTGATTTTTGCATGTATAGTATTTACAGACTGCTTGCAGATTTTCTGTGATTCTGAAAAAAATGTGTTTTTGAGGGGTTACCCTTTAGAACGACTCTACTATGGAGGAAGCGAAAGTGTATTTAGCCAAATCATTCATGAGGTGTGCGACACTACAGCAGGTGTTAAGTCTTCATTTGGTTGGATGTTTTCCTGAGTATAAATGAGGATTCTATAAAGAAAGGGCAGATCTCTGTCATTATCAGTTACACCAGGATTTGCATGTTGTAATCCTCGCCCTTTCACTTCTCTCACTCATCCGCTTCTGTGTGGTGGGCTTCGCCAACGCATTTGCATCCTGTGTCAAGAAACATGTGCTCAGCACCAGACATTTAATCGTGACCAAGAACTATTGTGACCTGACCATACTGTGCTTTTTGTTTCTGTGGTAGCCTTTTAGTAGAAGAGGCCATATAAAAATCCCAAACAAACATTTTTCATGGAAGATCTGCTTAACAGCAATTGCCACTGTGATTCAGATTTTGTTCACTCATAGTTGTTCCATGTGCAGTCCATGACTCGGGAAATAACAATACTTTAGAAAGCTTTTGTTCTTAGTTTTTTCTCTTTTCTCATCTACTGTATTCATTAAGAATATATATGTTTTGTTCATGAACAATTCTGACCATTGCTTAAGACAAATCACTAAAGCAGTCAATTCACTCTCAGTCACGGCTCTGAATCGTTTTATTTCGTTTAGTTGGTTTGCTACTAATGTTCTTCACAACTGCACTCATTTGGAGTTGATTCAAGACCGTTTCTGGTCTGTATCAGTAAATGACTTTTAGATGTGGGCTGCAGTTTTCTATTTACTGTCATTGCTTGTGACTCAATCTTTTTGTCAGTTGTGTCTGTGATGCTGGGTCAATGTCCCTCATTGGGTGACTCTTTTGGTCATGAAAAAATGCTACTCTTTCTCATTCAGCAGGTTCAGTGTTTGAATTATTATATCATGTCTACTACTCCTTCTCGCCCTGTTGTCTCTGTCCTCATTCAGTATATAATTTAAGTGGGCGACTTATTTTCCTAGTGAATCGCACTTTAGTGCACCAGTGTTGGCTGTAAAATACACTACTTACAAGAATTAGGGGATGTTTCATTATGGGATATTTCATTTTGAAGTATCCCCTATTTTTGTGGGCAGTATATATTTATTTCAAACATGATGTACTAACAAGTATTGAACTTGTTTTAGCTGTTTGTTTTCTGCTTTAGATGGTGACATGATCTGGGTGCACATGTCATTAAGCCATAAAACTAAACAAATTCTCAAACATAACTGGCTCAAGTCTTTATCTTATCTGCCTTATTGTACTATACTAAGGAAAGTTTAACAGAGACATAAATCCTTTTTAATTGCTGCCTGTCTCTACGTCAGTTAACTTCTATCATTTGCAATATTCTTTAATATCCCTTTAATATTCCAGACAGTGTGTATGCTTTCTGAGGAATATGCATTTAAAATAAAATCCCCTAATTGCATATTTTTTACCAGATCAGTTTGGTACTCTTTTTATTTACATTCCTGTTGCAGTTTGTAGGATTAGGTCTAAATATTTTATTTTACTGTGTGCTGTAAAAGCAAGTCTGGCTTTGCTCTATTGTAATGTTATTTAATGTAATATGTCTTGTCAGTTGGCCTTCTCTTGCTAGACATGTACATACACACATTTGTTGAGTTTGTTCTTTGCTTTCACTTATACCCGACCTTTGACAAATATGTATTTTAGGATTGACTGTGGGTAGCCCTGTTAAAATTAGCATGACATTTTCATATTTATTACTTCTCCTCCCAAGCTTTGTGTTTAATTGTTCTACAAAACATCTGGACTAAAAGTTACTACCACTGAAGTAGTTATATTTTTATCTTAAGTACAGGTATGGGCCTTTTAACATCAAACAACCAACCAGCTAGAATATTAGAACATTATAATGGTAAATAAAAATCAATCTTTTTACTTTGGGCATCGCAAGTTACTTGTGTTTATGTGTATTGCTTTAATCTACTTATTTGTAACAAGCTATACATTGAATTTATAAGTGAATGGTCTTGTCCTATTGTATGTAGTGCTCACCCCCAACTGTGTAGTCACTCTCACCATAATTATACTGCTCAGAATAATTTGGCGATATGTGTCTAGCAAAAGAAGGGCAACTGACAGGACATATCACGTTAAATAACATTACAATAGAGCAAAACCAGACTTGCTTTTATAGCACACGGTAAAATAAAACATTTAGACTATGTATCTAATCCTACAAATTACCATTACTTATGCTTCTGTTTATGTTTATATTTTTCTGTTTTTTGTCTATTCATATATAGCTTTCTCTCAGTGCCCTGCCATTCATTTGAGTGCTGAAAATATGAATTTCCCACTGGGGGACTAATAAAGATATATTTTATCTTCAAAATGAAATATCCCCAATAAATTGTCCCCTAATTTTTGGGATCAGTGTATATAAATTGGTTCAGATTCACACATTTAAGTCTCTTTCATCTGTTTGATCTTCTGTGCCTTCCACTACTTATCAATAAAAAATCTAAATTTTTGGCTTGGGTAAAATAAATGCATCAGGTCCATCATACTGTTTTTACTTATTTTTCCAGTTCTCCAATTTCCAATATTTAAAATGGCAAGGACATCATAAATGCTGTGTAGAAATGTGCTCGTAAACGTCAATATCTGTAATTACGTTTTTTTTTTATTTGGTGTCTTCTATCTCATGACAATATGTTTTGGGCTAATACAGGAAGGTTACTGCTGGTTCTTTTTTTCTTTACATATAATGACTTCTGAAAACACATTTAGCTTGATTATTGTAAATATCAATAAACCCAGCCTTTCAGGTATTTGAATTGCTGAAAACTTGTGGTCTTCAGTAGTGCTTTATCACTGTCATAGTTGGCTACCCTGGCCTATTTTGACAGGAATTCTTTTATTTAAATCAAGATTTGTAATTATTTTTTACACGTTACGTAAAATTCACTTTTGGATATTTGGAGTGCACTGGTAGCTAGGGGTTTTTTAGAATAATGCTTATGTTCACATGCAATTGCTTCATTCTACTAGCTATAATTTTTCATAAAGACACGTCTTTGTATATTGTAAATAAGATGTAAAACTTACTGGCGCTGATTTCTTGAAATATGAGAAGCCAGTCATGTTCCTGTGGCCCACTTTGCTTTGGGAGGTTAACCAATCATGAAGTTAAGGAAGGACAAACAAAACACTGTTTATAAAAGCTGCATATTTTTCATTACACACTTCATTCACTGCCGATGAGGCCCCTGAGTCAAGGTGTATTCATTTGTCCAGTTAGAGTTAGACTTTAGTCCTATCATTTTAACGCATTCACCTATGCTCCATAGATTCCCAGACACGTACATGCTTCAGTGAGTTTCTATTAGGTCTGTGTCTGGGGTTTCAAAATAGATTTTGCATACTGCACAGCACTACTCACTGTAAGGAGTTTAATAAATGAGCAGCATGATACTGCACTAAATTTATTTGATTTGCTGAAATTATTTAATTAGTTTGAAAATAAATAATGCTATATATACTTGGTCAGTATTTGGTAAATATGTTATTGCCACTTTTGAATTAAATTGAAAGGAAATTGCTTAAATAAACTAAAAATTTAGGGGAGCAGTGAGCAGTGTATTTAAATCAAATAATTAAATAAAGCTAGCGTAGTAAAGAATTTGTACTATTTCACTGTATTTGACATAATGACGAAACGCTCCAGTGCTCATTGTTCGCCTAGTTCTTCCTTTAGGTATTTTTCCTAGTGAGTGGTGGAACCTGATGCTTATGTCAGTCTCAACACTCCTGATAGCTAATCAGATTCGCATTGTTACACTGGATGACAAATGGGGCATTGCCGTGGCATTGCCTGTTTGTTTAGCATTCCTACACTGTGTTTTGAGAAGTCGTATTCATGAAGGTGTGGGGAGGCGTCAGGAATGATGAGGGTTTGCACAATAAGCTACTGGTTCTGCAAAGAATCCAGGCAAATCGCTCAAGTCTGGAGTGACAGACACCTATATCACCTGCATGACATGCATTTCTGCAGAAAGCATTCAAAAGTCAAATGTTCTTATACAAATTTTCTCATGGAAATGAAGTGGTTTAACGTACGAGCTTGTTGTAAAATTATGTTAATATTTGTCTTCAATGTTGTGAATTCTCTCCGGTTTTATCGGTTATCTTTTGGATTATTTGCAACAATTTGTCTGTAATAATTGCTGGCTTTTAATTGTTTTTTTTTACCTTATGAATGTGTCAAGCTGTATCAAACCACTCTCTCTTTGTCTCACTTTGTGTAAAACCATAATCATGTCAATTAATGGAATTAGTAAGAGTCACACAAAGCATGTTTCCTGGTGTTTTCTTTCTTACAATGTGATTTTATATTTTATTAGAGATGTATAGAACCTTGTGAGGCTATGAACTGATTCACTATGAAAATGTAAGCACCTGCCTCTCTCCAGTCATGCTGATAATAATTCTGACAGTGGAAGTAACTGACACTTTTGTCAAGTGCAACTGGCTGCCCCCCTCTACTTTTGTATATGTTCAACTTTTTCTTCAAGACTATGGTGGAAATGTATGCACTAACTCTGTCCTGTTATGATTGATGGCACCTGTGCATGTTGTGCAATCGTTGACTGTCACTATGCTATTTTTCTTTTCACTTATGCGTGGGAGTAAGAACTTGCACAAGCCAAAAAGTTTGATAGCTATCTCAGTGTGGTGTTGTGTGATCTTCTCCCTGGAAAATTATTACAAAATTAGGAATGCAAACTGAGGAGTTGTCTGTTTGGGGTTTTTTTTTGTTGTTGTCATTGGCTCATTTAAGTTCTTACAACCTTTGTCCAGACTCGTATCATATGGTTTAAAAACCACTGTCAACCTAAGATCCGTAAGGATAGAGGTAAGGGCCTTGGATCTTTTCCAGTATCTCTTCCATGGCAATTGTCCCACATTTACATGCCCACATGCAGTAATTTAACACTGTCATTGAGTCATACAGGCCTTAAACATTATTCCAAGTATAACATTTCTTTGTGTTTCAATTTTTTAACCACCTTGGGCATTAAACATGTACAATTAATTAAACAGCTTGGCAATTTAATTTTAAAAAAGCGTTTAATTTTTCCTGAGTTAGTTCATTTGTTACAATATTTTAAACACCCTATGAGATCCTTAATAACATATTGGCTGCCAAGGACATTGAACATGTTGTCAGTATTTCCTCTGTTTTAAAATTTTTGACAGTGATGAATCTTGTGTTGCTGTTCGAACAGGGTGTGTGCATGTTTGTGGTGAATGTCTATGGGAAGGCTACATCAGCAGCAGATGACAGGAGATGTCAAAATCATTGTGGTTCAGAGACAAAAGATAACACCAAATGTTGAAACCAATAATTTTTCTTCCAGTGATGCAGTGCTAAGCCTCAAACAGCAACCAGATGGTGGTGCACCGAATGCAGCCCATTATGACTGAAGGAATAGCTTCAGGGAATGAGGAAAAACCTTTGTCCTGTTTGAGTGAGAGATACAAGAGATCCAAGGCACAGTGTTAATTCCCTTCTCTATGCAGTAAAATGTTCTCCAACTCCATTTAAGCGCTGTATGAAAGTGTTTAATGCATTGCTGCTAAGACTGTTATTAAACAGTAGTATGTGTTGACAGCTCTTGATTTTAGCTTTGTTGCTAAACAAAGTTGTTTGAATCCTCAGAGGGTCTGAAATGAAAAAGTAGTGTCAAGTTCTGGCTGTAACTCCGAGCCCTGTTTATGATGTGTGCGCGTTTGTAGAAACAAAAATCTGCTCTAACCAAAATTTTCTTGAAAGCACTGATTGCAACTGTTAACGAACTTTCACACTGTCACCAGCCACTGTTGGGTAAAAACAAATGAGGCTTGTTACATTCCATAGTTAACTGTTATTAACAACTGCTGTTAATAATTGTTAGTAACTTAATTGATTTTTGCTACTTTAAGCCTGATGGTATTGTATTTATGCATGTTAATACTATTAATTTTAATGCTCCACAAATTGCAGATATAACAGCTTCCACTCTTCTACGGAGACTTTCTATAATATTTTTTACTGTCTGAGAGGATCTTTGCCCAGTGTTTCCCTGGAACGTAATCCCAAAGGTGTTCAATTGGGTTCATGCTCATTGTACATGCCAGTCCAAGTTGGTCCATACCAAACTAACCCGGCCATACCTCTTATGCACCTTGCTTTGTAGACTGGAGCACAGTCATGGTGGAACAGAAAAGGGACTTCCCCAAACCGTTGCAGCTAAGTTGGAAGCATACAATTTTCCCAAATGTTCTGGTATGCTGAAGCATTAAGATTTTTCCTCTCACTGGAACTAAAGGACCTAGGCCAACCCCAAATACTTGTAAAGGCAGCCTGCATGACTAGCCTGCTTGATTTTATACACTCATGTGAAAATGAGACTGAATGAAACTACTGAAGTCATAATTGTGTCTGAATACTTTTGTCCAGATACTGCACATTTTAAATGAACATTTATCATTCTGAACGATATGTTTCGTATATCTTACTTAAAATGTGTGCAATAAAGATGCATGTTAAACGATTTTCAGTACATACTGCAGCAAGGTATTAACTGCAGAATAATGACTAACATGGAATGCCATTAATAACATTAATTTTATTTATATTGATGGTCATTTATAATCACACTCACTTATGTCAATGCTTTACTCATAAACACCTAGTTATATATGTTTATTAAAAGTATAGGATGGTACAATTGTGATCATATGAAATACTCAATTATATACTTATCAGACCAGAAATATACACCTGTGACTGAAACGTAACTAAAACTGTGTATTTCCTGCACAAATTCCGTCAAGATTTAATGTTGACTTTTTTTTTTTTTTTTACATTTACATTTCCAGCATTTAGCAGACGCTCTTATCCAGAGCGACTTACAATTAATACAGTCTTACATTTT
>JAUZST010063898.1:0-22771 GCA_034779995.1 Parotocinclus haroldoi | reverse complement strand
TTAGTTGAATCTGCAGCTCTGAGCTTGAGTCTATAGTGAGAGAGTGACCTGTCTGGTTGTACATGCCTGTACACACACACACACACACACACACACACACACACACACACACACACACACACACACACACAAAACTGTAGTACTATATTTTGAGAACCAGACATTGAGCTTTTATTACTGTAGTTGAAACCTGCTATCCCTACACTTAACCCTTACCCTAAAATCTAACCCACTACCTACACCCACACCTCATGTTTAGTAGTCTTTTACAAATAAAAGCTTTGGTTAATATATATTCTCTTCAGGTTAGGATTAACCCTCACATGAACCCTACTCCCTACCCACACACCCTAAACAGACACCTTATGTATTTACACTTTCCTTTCCTCCCTGTTTATGCAATGCAGTGCACTTAGTTCTTTATTGCACATGACATTTAAAAAGAACGCTGAAAACATTCCAGGGAAAAAGTCGAAGAAGCAGAGCCTGGTACACTCTTCCATACTGCATTATTCTACACCCAGCCCCTTCATTTACACAAATAAAAATTCAATGGGTACATGAAGGACGAGAGTGAAATATGCATCTGTTTACAGCTAGCACTCTGCAACATTTTCTATGTAGGCTAAAGCGTGGTCACAGATTGGCCATGTCCACTAAAACCAGCCGAGTCTTAGAAGTATATTTACTGTCTCCCCCTCTGCTTTACGGCCCCCAGATGTCACTAAATATTTTATATGGTATATTCTTCGTTAGAAATGAGCGACATTATTTATGGAAAAGCCTGCAGAGCTCCATCACATGGACTGCGTAATTTATGCCACATGGATCTGGTCTCACAATGCCAGGCTGTTCAGCACCTATATGCTGAAACTGGAGCACTGTAAATAAAAACGTTATTGCAGCTGGACCTGAATTTTGGATCAAGATGGGGTATACCAGCATTTGCATTTAACGCCGAATGAAGATGAATATAAAAAGAGCAGACGAGGCAGAAGGGCAGGCCGGACATCAAATGTCTGATGCGGACCTGCTTTGTATTCAGTGTATAGGAACTGTTCGTCTTCACACCGACCCAAGGTGTCAGCAGCTTATGGGTGAACACCAGCATTAGCCTATGCCCGATCTAAGGAGAACCAGAGAGATGCAGGCATTTCTCCCCACACTTATTGAATCATCCCATCAATCCATCATGACAGGCTCAGCTGAGAGCCTACAGATGAACTGAGCTGCCAGCCATCAGACAAAAGGTTAAGTGAAATGGTTCCAGATGACACTTGTGTAAAGGACACAGTGCTCACAACATGAGTTGATGCGTTCGACTAGAAATTTAATTATAGCAGAGGAACATCATTCAGAATGCTAAATGGAAAAATACAGAAAGAAATAAGACAAACGTGTGTCTTGGGACGTACGGGATTGGGACTTTATTGAAATTGTAGACTATTCACTCATAGGTTTGTCCTAGACTAAAAATATTTTTCATGTGAAATCCACATCAAAACTATAAATCAGCTAAAGACAACGAAATCGGTTACTTAGCACTGACAGCAGCATAACGTGGCAAAGCAGCCAGATGTAAAGCAATTTCAACGTGCTGATTTACATCAGGCAAAGCAACTGTCAAGGCAAAGTGAGTGCACCATGAATTACTTGAGTGTGTTTACATACATGGTAATAATCCAATCGTTCTTGGATTTTTGCATCTAATTATAATATTAAGGTAAACAGCATGTTCTGATATCTATCTATCTCAAAACCTTTTACAGCCAATGAATCATTTTAGATCGTAACCATAAACTGCTTATTTAGTTTATTTTGCAAATTTCTGCATCTGTGCTAGTAAGCACATATAGCATACTAAATAGTGTATCCAATTAATACAATCCCCTAAAGCATTGTTTTCCTGGTGACATACTTGCATATTCAGGGTGGTAATATTTAATTTGACACCTGTCAAAAACAAAAACAAAGCCTACTTGAGTATTGTTTCTGCCCTTGCCCATCCCTTTATAATCACAGTGTACTGTATCTTACAAAAGTGTGTATTTTTCTAACTATTTTATTATATATTTTCATGGGACAACACTGAAGATATGACACTTTGATACAATGTAGTCAGTCTACAGCTTATGTAACAGTGCAAATTTGCTTTGCCAAACACAGCCATTAATGTTTCAACTGCTGGCAACAAACGTCACATATCACATAAATGTGAATCACATAAGCTTATTTTGGGCTCATCAGACCATATGGCATGGTTCCAGTAATCCATATCCTTAGTGTGCTTGTCTTTAGCAAACTGTTTGTGGGTTTTCTTGTGCATTATCTTTAGAAGAGGGTTCCTTCTGGGAAGACAGCCAGACAGATCAGTTTAATACAGTGTGCAACATATGGTCTGAGCTTTAACAGGCTGACCCCCCACCCCTTTAACCTCTGCAGCTGGCACCTATGTCTATTTTCAAAAGCCAATCTCTGGATATTACGCTGAGCAGGTGAACTCAACTTCATTGGTCGACCATGGCGAGGCCTGTTCTGGAACAGGTGGAACCTGTCCAGTTAAACCACTGTATGGTCTTGGCCACTGTGTTGCAGCTAATTTCCAGGGTGTTATAAATCTTCTTTTAACCTAGGCTATCTTTATGTAGAGCAACAATTCTTTTTTAGAGAGTTATTTCCCATGAGGTGCCATGTTGACCTTTCAGAGACCAGCATGAAACAGTGCAAGAGCGATAACACCAAATGTAACTCATTCGCTCCCCATTTACACCTGAGACCCTGTAACGCTAGCGAGTCACATGATATCAGGGATGGAAAATGGCTAATTGGGTGCAATTTGGCCAGATTCACTTAAGGGTGTACTTACCTTTGTTGCCGCCGTTAACGGCTGTGTGTTGCGTTATATCGAGAGCACAGCAAATTTACACTGGATACCTCACAAGTCACCTCAAACTGGTGTCTTGAACATGACATTGTGCTCACTAGAGTCAAATGGCCTTCACAGTCTGCAGATCTCAATCTAACAGAGCACATTTTGGATGTGGTGGAATGAGAGATTTGCATCATGGATGCACAAGCGGAAAATCTGGAGCAATTTTGTGAAGGTGTTATGTCAATATGAACTAAAATGTCTGAGAAATGTTTCCAGCACCCTTGTGAAGCTATGCCATAGCTAAGATAGTGGGCAGTGTATTATACCATCACCATAAACAAAACTACGCAATCAGATTGATGCTATAAGACAGTGCTAAAATGTGGTTAGCACTGCAATAGCAGAAGCTGCAGTCAAAGAATCAAAGAAACAGTCACGTAAAACAAAACAGCCATTACAAGTACAAAACCAAACACAAAGGCACATAAACACATGATATGTGCAAATAAACTCAACAGACAACTTTACCACAATACAACACCACTAAGTAAACTTCATTATTCCAGCTAGGTTTCTGACAACCAGCAATAAACAAGCTAATTTTACCCCTCCCGTTATTATTACCACATCTGCCTTCTGTTTATCAAATTGAACCTTCGGAGCAGGGTTTTATTCCAGTCTGATGAATATTTGCTTTCGACTGCCACTTCAATCAGCGGGGCTTTGTGTTTATACTGTCCAAGCTTTTGCTGCAGTTTGGAGCTGACTTTCTTAGTTAACTCGATCTCAGAATACAAGTTATTCTCATTGCCGTTTTCTTTTTTTGTGTCTATATTTTCTATATTAATTTTCTAATGTTTTAATTTTCTAATCTCCTTTCACATCACAAAATCTGATGAAACTTGAGGTCATTTCTATGCAGAATTGCGGAGTTTTCTAAATGTACAAACTTTGAAGTCCCTTTGTAAATGTAATGTACAAATAGTGCACAAATATTTGAATAATGATCTGAAAGCGGAAAAATCGCAGTGGAATAAACTGAGAACTGAACACCCTCAATTGGTTACATAATTTTTTGAAAACGTGTACTCCTTTGCACAATTACACAATCTAAACATCAGTTTGGCACAATTATCTGCAAATATGCACCAAATGAGAAATGCCCTGTCGCAAATCTGTCGAAGAGGATGTGACCTATAGAACAGAAATGTTGTGGAAGCAGTTCATGTAAGGAAACCCATTAACAACTCGCAGACTTGCAGCTGTTCTGTGGTTAGGGTTGAATAAAGAAAGCAAAAGCTCCCATATTTTCCACTCAGATTACATCAGGTAACACTGCCTCAGTTTATAAATAAATAACCAAATATACTATATATTATTGACTTATGCAAAATGCTATTTAATTTATATTGATACAGATAATTCACAAAGTTTCAAGCACCACTGCATGTGCTTTACTGCTGCATAGAACTAGATGGTGTTACAAAAAAAGTCCCTAATAAATAATTTGCTTCGTATTAAAAAACTTTCTTGTGGTTTCAATAATTTATAGAGATTAGCTCAGGCCTGGGAAGTGATTCATGCATTCTTTTTGAGGCAAATAATGTCTACTTTCGTAGTAAATCCATGGCTTTTGCCTGCAACTTAAATAAAAGTAGGCATAAAAAACCTGCTACCATAGAAAATAAAACAGCTACACGTGCACAATTTACAGAATAATTTCATTGACAGCTGACAGTCTCTTATGCACCATGTTAGTGATTCCTATCAGATATTCAATATGTTCAATATTCAAAATAGTAGCTATTCATTGCTTTAAATATATTGGGACTAAATTATGTAAATGTGTGCAGTAGTTACATATCACTTCCCTGCCTATATCAGGCAGCAAGTCAGCTGTAAACCCATGTCCGGAATATGTATTATTAATTAAAATGTAGTGATTTGGGTGGTAAGATTAAAAAAAACATTTCTACTGTGTGTATTTAGGGTCAGGCTGCAAAAAAATACTTCAAGCGTTCAGGGAAATGATTACAGTAATCTGTGTGAAAGAGGAATCTTTATGTATTTATACCGGACAGGAAGAGCGCCTTGTCCACTGTGTGTTCTTCAACGAAGCGGATGTGGCAGAAGTTCTTTTTGCTCTTGCGGATAGCGATGATGGCGCCACACTGCTCAAAGACCTCAGATATGATCTGCTCAGTAGCATTCTCAGGAAGCCCACCTACAAACACAGTCTTACAGCCTGGGGGTCTTTCACGTGTGGCTGGAGGAGGCAGGTCTGTGGAAAAATATAGCATATAGTATGTTTACTTACCAGTTTTTACTCACTTTTAGTCATTCAGCAGATGCCCTTGTGCACAGCAAACTTACATTTAGATTATATCTTCTATCTCACAATTCAAACAATTGTGGATTACGAGTCTTGATTAAGATTAAGTGGCACCACAGTCCCAAATATTAAAATTCTAAATTTAGTGATTTAGCAGACACCCATGTATAGAGTAACTCATACCATCTTATTCAAGGACCTACCAGAGATGGCTTAGCAGAGATGGGATTTGATTCCTAAACTCTCTGGTTGACAGGCCAGTACCTTAACCGCTAAGCCGTCACAGTTCAGGATCAAGAAGAAGACTGGGTCTTTTAAAAGTGACTTCAGCAGAAATGCCAAATTTCAAGGCTACTGTAGGGAAGAAAACGATCCACTGCGTAAAAATCTGGCTCTTTGGTTTACCCTTGTTCAGTACATGGTATTAACCAACAACAACTGAAATTAAACCATTCAGTTAAAACTTAAATTTGGATTCTGAGGAATAGAAGGAGCTGAGACCACCAGGCTAGCGCTGAGTAATCGATAGAGCACAGTGTATGCTGAAGCCTGAGGCTGAATGTCTGAAACTGGTCATGCAGTTTTACAACTTGCCTGTTCATAAACAGATCCATGGACAGTTCTAATGAGGTGTCTGTGGTTCGGTATACTAAGCCAGTGGTTTCAGATCATTCCCTAGAGGGACCAGAGAAGACAAGCACAATATAGTCTCCAACACCTGACTCAACTCTCGATGGGTTTTTAAATTTGTTTGTAGTCAGGCCAAACTGATTGTTAGTTTTGACTAAGAACAAACCACATATCTGAAATTACATATTTAACTAACAAAACAAGCTTTTGCTATTCTATAAACCAAAGAGTATTGACCATTTAAGAAACTTATATCAGGCGGTAAGTAAAGACTCAGTTGCTGAATGTGGGATAAATTTGAAAGCATATATATATATATATATATATATATACATACATACATACACAATACTGGCAAGGGCCATCAGAACAGAAGTCAGAAGTCCTATTGACTAATCTAGTCATAATAAGAAAAAGAACTAATACAAATGCTTGTCGCACTAACCAATAGACAGGAACCAGCCTAAGGGCAAAACCATTCAAAATCTTAATTTAAAATTTTAAAAACACTGTTCAATGAGAGGACTGCATCTACAAACACTAATATTGCTTACACATTTTCTAATGTGTTTCTCCTTATCAGTGTTGCAAAGGCTGCTGGAGCCTAAATGTATTAAATTTGAAGTACTATTTACATTAGACAATACCTTGTCTGGAGAGGTAGTAAAGAGAGGGCAGTACAATAAAGTAATTGAAGCAAACAATGTTGACAATGAATTCACTTTGACATGCACAGAATAGTCTGTATTGACCCTTTTCATCTCATAGATACATGATAACAGATTTCAGTAGAATGCATTATACCCCAACACTTTTGCCACACCTGACCTGAGCGACTTGGTACAAATCTAAGTCACTTAACAAATATATTTATAAGAGTACAAATCGAAATTTCCAGACAACTAGGTCAGAATATCTCTGAAAAGGGAAGCCTTGTGGGATGATCACAGTCATCAATGGTGATTACTTGTCAAAATTGGTCTGAGAAGAGAAAAACCACAAATCGGTGACAAGACTGAGCAACAAAGGCAATGTCATCTAGTCTGAACTGACAGAATGGCTACTAGGGAACAAGTTACATAAACTTTTAATGACAATTCCAGGAGCAAATTCACAATATAAAGTGCCCATGCTGACCCCTGTTCATCACAGAAAGTGTCCACAATGGGCATAGTGGCATCTGACTTGGAAGAACAATGCCTGGTATGGATGTGAAGGTACGGTGGTGCACCATGGGATGGGACAAGCCAGTTGTTTATACAAGTTTGGTTCACTGGTGTATAAACACTAAATTGCTAGGTCTGCCTACCTTGTTCTTGGTCTAAAACACCTAGAAAAAAGCCAAGCTTTATAGATTCAGTAGTCATGCTCTACTCTCATCATCGAAAGTATAATCGCAAATAGCAGCATAACAGAGAGTTGAACATGTCTTTGGAAATGGTGTTTACAAGCACTTAATAATCTGAAAAACAGCAAAAACTCATATATTGTCAGTAATCCGATCAACAAGCATGCAGAAACTTGAGTAATCAGATAATCCCCACCTTTTTTCCCACATTTAACAATAATGCAATAAAAATTGGAAAAAGTGGTTAATAAAGTCAAGTCTTTATAATAGTTGAACTTATT
The DNA here is from genome assembly GCA_034779995.1 of Parotocinclus haroldoi. Classification (NCBI taxonomy): domain Eukaryota; kingdom Metazoa; phylum Chordata; class Actinopteri; order Siluriformes; family Loricariidae; genus Parotocinclus; species Parotocinclus haroldoi. Next base: position 15,308 of record JAUZST010063898.1, on the reverse strand, counting down.
CAACCGTGTCGGATTACGCTCGTGCACATGCGTGGATTGAAATCACATAGCTGGTATACGTGCTATGAGCAATCCGTACAGTGAGAGGAACCAGCGCTCTCTATCTGATTTTTGGAAATCTGATTTCAAGAACGGAGTATGCTTCAAAACTGACAACTTGAAAAATCAGATAAATCTGACTATGATTGGATTTTTTTAAGAGCACGTAAACACACTCAGTGGCAAAAGACTAAGAGATATCCAAGACAAACTGTGCATGGAATAAAATGGCCATATGCTGCACCAACACGTGGTCAGAAAGAGCACAGTGTGTTTAAAAACACTGCTAAAAACGGAATAATGCACTTAAACAAGCACAACACAATGCTATTGTCACTGATGTGTTGAAAATGATCCACCACCTCCAGACAATATGTAGTAAATCCAATTTCCCATTCCAAATTGCGCGGAGTATCACACAGGCCACAGTCCATTGCAGAGTATATTTACAAAGTCACCTATACGCTAGGTGAACCTGATAAAATGGCAGTCGAGTGCACGTACAAAGTAGTTGAACCTAATAAACTGGAAAGTGCAGTGCCAGGTGGAGGGACATAAGCGATGAACTGCCTGATGTTCAATGTATATGAATGGCTGTCCTCACTAGGTTCAGCACATGCTCTGTCTCCAGGTGAGTCACTAGAAATAGATGAGCCCCGACAAACATGCACTGTTGCCTTTTCTTTGTGTTAACATTCGTCTTCTTTCTATAGCTTGATTATCCTAATTCACATTTATTGCTGCATCTCTCTTAATGATGGAGCTTCTGTCAAAGTGATACACTTGCTATGGTTAGCTGCTGTCTGAAATGAGAACCGATGTTATAAAGCATCGCATTTTATCTACTTACATGATACTGGCTGGGAAACATGGCTGCAGTCTTATCAAAGGGCAGTTTTGCTAAGCACCTGAACAAATGTCATCTCTTCCCCTATTAATACGTTGAAGCCCAGGAACTCGAATTTACAGACCACTGGCATGAGAAGCGGAAAGGTCATATTCTGATTGTGGATTTAACGCAAAGGCTGTGATATTTCAGTTGCACGTTGGCCCGAAATAATTTGTTAAATGGGAGTTCTATTCTCTCCTGGTAATACCTGTGTGTGCGTTATGTTTCTGTATAGACACAAGCACGCTTAAAGCTGAGGTGAAATGTCTGCAGTGGAATGCTTCTCTGATTGTTCACACTGGCAACAAAACTATTGTATAAAAGCAAAGCAGAAGGCTTGAAGACTGAGTTCAGTCTTCATACTGAAATGCTCACATTTAGACTCACATTAGATTAGACTGATTAGATTACATTAGACACTGTTTACTAGTTAAAAATCAGTTTCTAAAAGCCACAGCAGCAAGTATTTAGTGTGGCGTCTCCTTACACTTGAGCAATAGCAACATCTAGCATCTTCATCAGGATGCCAGTGTTGACTCTTCCATAGTACCAAGACTCTTACCTACAGACACTTGCAACTAATACAGTATTACATTCCAAATATGCTTGGAATTACCACACACCTACAGTTGGGCATTTGACTTTATACATACATTTCCAGATTTAACTTTGACTGGCTCACTGTCTGACCCTATAGCACTTGATCAGGCAACTGAACCTCTAGAGACGAACTTCCACAGCACATTAGATAATGTAACTCCATTAAAACGAAAATAAATGAGAGGAAAGAAATTAGCTCCCGACTCGAACACTATCTCAATGTTTATATGTAGGCTCAAGACTTCGGCAGTCAAGCATTCGGCCTGTAGTTATAATTCTAGTTTTAGTCCGTCATATGTTAAAGGTGTCAAAGATCATGTCTAATTCATTTCCTCTTTCTGCCGAGGTTTTCGGTCCAACAGTGAACATGCGGTGGGAGATGAGATCAGGTAGAACCACCAGAAGATCATGCTGAAGATGCTCACTAACCCACTGCTACATACACATATTGCATGTTTTCATTGAAATGTTTTAAAACTCAGAACTAGTACACTAGAGTTTTAGCCAGCAAGCCAACCCCTTTCCTTTATAAATTCCTGGTTTTAAATTCAATAATACTGTATGTTCTAGCAGGAGCGCTCATGGCTTTGAAGTAGGAGTGAACTAGAAGCAGTAGTTCCTGAGGACCTGGGTTCCAACCATGAGCTGGTCTTAAAATATGAAGGGTGAATGGTGTGGTTACAGAACCCTGTGAAAGACTGTTGATCTGTACCCCTAATTTTCTCTGAAGGCCTTGCCCTAACCCATGTAACCATGACCAAACTAAATTGGGTAAAATGGGATTATTTGCTTTTTTCTAAATTGTTAGACTAAAAATCCTGCTATCATGTCTTGGGAAGAAGATTGACATACTAATCTTTAACATGAGCAGAGTATTAACAGAACAGTATTGTGCAAAAGTCTTAGGTTACCATTCAATTTGATGTTTTTGCATAACCATATACATATACTGCTCCCCATTCAGGGGGATTAAGGGATACATTAGGGGATAACTTCAAAATGAAATATCCAATAATGAAATATGTCCTATTTTTGTGAGCAGTGTATAAGAAAATGTTAAGGAATATTTCACACTTAAATTTGGAGCTAAACAATACTCTTTTCTACTGATTTTCTTTTGAATATTTGTAAGCTTTAGAGTATCTTAGCCTTTTCAGCCTGTTCCCCTTTTGAAAAAACAGTGGTTTCTTGGCTGCTACCCATCCAGAAAGAACATTCCTAATCACGCTTCCGCTTGTAGCTACCAGATGCCTTTTTCAAACAATGCATACAAATGACTTTTATTTATAGGTTGTATTCTAATAAAGATACATAATGATAAATAATTAAATCTTATCCACAGTACTGTATTTATCTTGACCAAAACATCATGACAATGTACTGCTGCATCACAACAGTACAAAGGCTATCTATAGGAATTCAAGGCATATTTTACCATTGCAAGCAGAGGGTGATAAAGAGTATGCTTTCATTTCTTAGAGTTAAAAAAAATACACACAGCACTATGAAATTATACTTGGCATCACATGGCCACACATTTAGACTGGAACTTGATTGATCTAGAAAATCGATGACAATTTTTTTTCAATAATGCGGCAATGAAATTTCACAACTTAACGCCGCCACTCCGATGCGAAGCTCGAGGAAAGTTTGCCAGGCATGAAGTAATGTTCCTTTGAACAGAGACTGGAGATGACATGACTGAAGCCAGCACTGAGCAGCGGTGACAGGGGCGCTCGTCAATGGGCTTAACGCTAATCTGCCCAAATGATCACATAGCCCACAGGTGCTCGAATCTCGGAACACAAAAACTTCACACACTGAGAGACCTCAAGCCTTCTCTGTACACACAACAACCAAGCAAATCTATTTTAAAGTGGCGACATGACAGCTTGCTGGGTGAAGATGACAGCCAGAGCGCAGTGAGAAGAGTGAAAAACACAAGGGTGGGGGTGAGAGCTGGTATTTGACAGGGTGAGGAAGGCAGCCTTATATTCCAGTTTTTCATAAGGAATATTTAATAATATAAAAGACACAAATGCTCGCTCCTATCAAACGGGTCTGATCAGATTTACAGTGAAAGAAGAGTAACACTAAAGAGATCTGAGCTAACAATCTGCTGCAGCAGCCAACCACAACGTGCAGCCTTTCTGAAATTCTGATGCACCTTCTGCACAGCATCATCCTTCTTTCATGCAACCAGGCAAACAGTGGGTAAACTGTCCTATCTGTTGGAAGCCCAGTCATCACTGCAGCTTACTACCTGCTGTGTATTGTTGAAAAGCAGCAAGTGGGTTCCCACATGAGGCCACAGATGCCTGCAGTGATCTTGAACAGATCGTGAGCATTCTTTCCCATGGTGGCAGCACATTATGGAACCAAGCTCGGGGCCAATTCTTGAGATTTTACTCATCTATAGTGTTGTTCCTTTACTGCCGAATTCTGTTAGTGTTTTCACCTGAAACCTCAGTTCAGACATCATTAGGCCTCTCCATTTAGTCTTTAAGTTAAGGCAGAAATCACTCCATACACCTATGTTTCCGCAAGTTAAAAAGTCAGCACAATATAAATATGACCTGATGTTTCAGACATTTACTGATCACTTTATTAGGTACACCTACCTGTATATGCTCATTGTCCAGTTTATCAGTTAAGCTCAAAATATAAGCACATGTTATAGTTCCAGAATTACAGATTGTAGTCTGTGTCTAATCTGTTTGTCTACAACAGCTGTTGGTCAGGACCGCCACAGCACCACCACAGATTGCATACTGTTTGGGTGGTGTATCATTCTCAGTGACACTTACATTAGTGTGTGTTTTCCTGGTATGCTTAAATCAGACACAGCAGTGCTGCTGGAGTTTTTTTTTTTAAACAATGTGTCCACTCACTGTGCCCTCTTTACACATATTTATCATATTGTTAGAGCTTGTAGATGTAGTCAGATACAAGTGTTGCAGCACAGTTTGTTTGTCACCCTCTAATCCCTCATCAGTGCTCACTGATCATGATGGCTATGGGATGTTTGTGGAGGGAGACTTTGGGTTGGTGGACTACGTTTAGTCCAGCAATGAAACTGAATTGATTAAGAACAAAAGGTAAAAGAGTACAGGGGACTAAGTATGTAGACGGGCTACAGTCTGAAATTGCAGCACTACAGTACTTCCATATGGAAACTGATGAAATAGACAATGGGGTAGAAAGATAGTGGTGTACCTAAAATGATTTTAAGTTTAATGCTCTTTGTAAACAAAACAATACAACACAAAAAGACACTGGTATGGATTTTTTACCAGTTACTGATTATACTAATATGAAAGCTCTGTCATATTGAATTATACATGACACGGATAATTTAAAGAAGAAAATTATGCAACACACTTGTACAGAAATACAAATCTTCATTGCTTATACACAGCATCAAACCATTTTCATATACAATGACTATTATTTAATATTTATTAATGGTTATTATTTTAGCTATTTTTTAAGTAGGCAACTGTAAATCTAGCGCATATGATAAGTCTGCCCCCACACAGAGGTCACAATTATTATTTTCCAGCATTATGTTTTGTTATCAGTAGCAACGGACCAACCACTGTGACATTACTCATACAGAACCTCTTGCACCTAGAAACATACAAACCAGTTAGACTTAGAGCAGTTAGATTTAGAGCGCTAGTTCACAATGCTGAACTAACCTGGTTTCTTATCTGGTGTGTGACTGTGGTTAAGGTATTGGACTATGGACCAGAATGTCCAGGGTTCAAAGCCACCTCTGCCAAGCTGCCATAGTTGGGTCCTTGAGAAAGGCCCTTAACTCTCAATTGTGAGGTCTGTAAGATAGTATCATCTGGGAGTCGCTCTGTACACGGGCATCTGCTAAATGTAAATGTAACTTCGGGGTTTTCTCGGGTTCCTATGTATGTATACTGTGGTGCTGAAAAAGGCCAAATGGCAGTGCTTTTATCACACAGATGCTTTTAGAAATAGATGCCTAAAGACAGGTTTCTGTTAGCAAGTAAGATAGAGGCACAGAGAGACATAGAACAGCTGCAGGGAAGAGAGAGGGGAAGCAGAAGAGATAAGACGAGCAGAAGAGATAGTGGCAGAACTGCCCAGAGAGGTTATTTTCAGGCATAGGAGCAGGACAGGTTGTGGGTGATGAGCAGCATATTCACCCTGTCCCGGTGATGACACACAAAAACGACCCGGAGGATCTCAGGTCCGCAGGGAGGAAAACATGATATTAGCCATGCTGGCTTTTCCCCGACAGGTCGTACACTCCTTCAAAAGCCAGACCACAGAGAGGAGGTGGGGTACAGGGATTCTGAGCCATTCATTAACCTCAGCAGGATGGAGATGAGCAGTAGCTAGAAATTAAAGCAGAACCCGGTGGATGGATGAAAAGGAGGAACCGTACAGCAAAGATGTCTTGAAAGCGTTAATCATAGCAACCGGTTTACTAGATCATTATTGGCCACACTCTATAGGGTTTTTTATTTATTAGAAAGCCTCTGCTCCAGTATGGGTGGGCTTGTGGCCACTTATAGTTAAACGACTTGCTTTAACTAGAATGTATACAGTAGGGGACAAAATCTGAGACAACTAGTAAAAATGCTTACTTGGATATTTGAGGAGAATAACTCATACTGCTTCAGGAAAAGACCCAAAGCATACCTCAAACCTTTGCAACCACTACTTGAAGACCAAAGAAGATCAAGAATGCTGTCTGTCATGACCTTTCCTCAGGAGCTTTCAAGCACTTATGGGGGCACAAATACCAATAAATAAATCAATGTATTTTCACTTAAACTATTGTATTATTGCATGATTTGTAAATAAAAACAGTGACTGAGTTTATATGCTATATCTAATTAATAATATAATGTATATGATATATATGATTTCGGCAGTTACCTAAGCATACTCTGATTTAAAAGTGACTAGATTTGATCTTAAACTCTTTACTGAGATGTTTTTAATCTAAATACTTGGATTTCGGAGTATTTGTATATCCTTAATATGATTTCAATTTGTTTTCTCAATATGCACATGCACACTTTTGACCGAAAGAGCTGTCAAGGAGTGCCTAGTTGCCAGGTAAAATAATTCTAGCTGACTTTGGGCTTATTTATTATAGCTACTTATACTTACAAATATAATATAGCTACCTGCAACCTATTTGCATTTTGTAGGGCTTGTTTCTTAGGTGTACAAGCACTGGAATTATTAGTCCCAGGATCATCTCCCCTGCTGTTCCAAACAGTACGAAAGACTTATAGTAGCAAAATGCTCTGGTGGGACTGCTGTACCAAACTTAGCCTAGTCCCTGATAAGCATCCTTTGGCCATTTCGATTGTGATAACACCCTTATGTGACTCAGCGACAACCATCTTTTAAACGATTTTACACAACATTAAACATTAGGGTCCTGCTGCTGCTGCATGTGTCTACTATATGGGACTATATGGGACTGCGGTAGCCTAGCGGTCAAGGTACTGGACTTTGGACCTCATGGTCCATGTTTTCCCACATCTGCCAAGCTTTCACAGTTGGATCCTTCAGCAAGGCCCTTAACTCACCATTGCTTGAACTGTAAGACTGTAATCTGTGATCTGGATAAGGGCGTCTGCTAAATGCCGTTATTGTAAATACTATTTTATGTGTCTGTGAATATTATACGACATTGATATGTAGCAAAAAGTAGGGATACATTTACCAAATATTACAAGCCATTAACTATAAGGATGGCAGCTATTCTGGTAACCATTATTTTTTTAGCAGACCTGGGACAAACACGATAGTTCAGGCCAGTGGTACAGGAAGATGGGAAAAGAAAGAAAACTGTCCAGCTTAGCTTAAAAAATCACCACCAAAAAAAACAAACAAAGAAGTTCAGAGCCCTGCCCCAGCTACTGTTTTACTTTAAACCGTAATGCAGTCTGAGCACCAGAACAAACTCACACCTGCTGCAGCTAGAGCTGGTCAAAGTGCACTGAGCAGCACATGTCCCCCACTGGTCAACACCAGTATGAATATCAATGCTTCTTTCGAGAGAATGAGAGCTTCCCAGCTGTGTGCCAGTCTAATATTAGCATGAAAAGCTGAACACACACATTGGCAACCAAACATGACCTAAAAACAAAATCTTTCTTCTCTTTACTCGACTCGCAGCTTGTCTGGCAAAGGGCCTTTTACTACATGCTCAGTAAAACGAATGTGATGCAGCTGCGTTGGTGTACAAGTTGACTCAAAGTATTTTTATGTGGTTTCGCAGAGAAATCCGTTAACCAGCGCAACCTGCACTTTTTCAAAGAGTCTGAGTTTAGTCTGTAAACTGGGTTAAAGTGAATTTATCTGCGGCTTAAGGTATTTATCTAAAAGATGAGTGTCAAATAAAAAGCCAAACTTGCCCTACACAACAAATTATGAGGAAAAGGACTAAACTTTTGAATTGTCACTGTGCTACCCGAGTGACTTAATTTGTAGCTACATATCAGAAAACAATACTTTGGGAAAAGAAAGCTAAAGCATTACATTTAGAGAAAAAACTTATGACACTGCCAATTAAACATGGAAAAGTAAACATTGCAAGTGAACACAAACAGCAATGTGTAATCATGTCTATATATCCTGGTGCAAATCACATGGCCCCACAGGGATAGAAAGAAATATTTTTTATATCTTTTGAAAAAAAGCTGATTTCAGAACCTGCAACATTACTGTTGATAAACCCTGCAGTATATTAATCACTTCATCCATCAAAATGAACTTCCAACTTAGAGCCATAGGTCAGTTCATAATCAGGCTTACAGGATTTACAGGGAAAAAAAAATCAAAGTAATTGATGTGGCCAGAGTGTTACGATTTGAGGTATACTGGCCTAGACAGGAACGGTGGTGACTCAGTAAGATGAAAGCAGATAGGAAAGCTTATTTTTAATTTATTAAAAAATACATACATATAGTATAAAATGTTTCTCCACTGTCCGGCTCGTGAACCCTGCCCCATTATACTGGTTGTATGCTCACTTACTGGTCAGCTCATGCTAGTTTCAACTAGAGACTGTTCCAACTCTATTTCACCTGGTTGATTTTCCATGTTGTTCAGAATACTGTTTATCAATACATATTTTACTCATGTAAAGCAAAAGTGTCAGGTCTATCTATCATATGTTAGTGGCATATCTGACACATTTTGTCTGCACTCAATTTTCTTGTGAAAATGCCATTTATATTTACATTAAAATGGCCATATTTAACCTGTGCTTTTGATATCCTAGCTACTCAGTTCTGTAATCTCACTACCAATAGGATATTGCACAGTTTGTCAATCTCTTATTTCCGTGGATATGAAGGATTGAATTTTTTTCACAAATCCTTAAGCAGTTATCAGGCCATTGTTGAGGAACAGAAATCTCCACTTAAAAAGACTAATATATAAACCGTTCTTGGTAACATTACTGAGAATGTAGTGTTAATCCAGTTCAACTATTACTTCAAATGCTAACTACCTTAATGAAACACGTCAGGTCAGTCACAGCACTGAAATTGCATTTCCTGAAGGTCCTAAACAACAGAGACATGGGTAACATCTGTTTTTGTTCTCCTAGATTAAGGCTGGTTTTGACCATATTTAAGTGGCTGTGACTATTATGTTGTTAATATGTATATTATGTTTTGTTATGTTATGTATATATATCTTTGATATAAGATATCAAAGGGATATCGGCAGTGGAGCAGTCAAGGTACTGTATTAGGACTGTGGACCAAAATATCAAGGGTTCAGATCTCGAAGCAGCCACTATTGAGTCCCTAAGCAACAACAATTTTCTGGAGTGTCAAGAGTGTGTCAATTATTAGTCTTTGTGGATAAGGGTGTCTGCTAAATGGCTACATGCTAGATGTAACCCTAGTCATGTTCACTTGTCAGCATGACTTCTACTTTTGAAAATAAGGGAATTTTATAGTAGTAGAGCAAAATAGTAATAAGCAAACTTATTCCCCAGGTGATGACTACAACACCTTCACCTCATCACGTTCAGTCGAGTGAACTTGATTTAGCACATTTATTGGGGAGTGCTTGGGCCATTCAGTTAGCCTAACCAGGTATTTTATTTCCAAAATCTTTTCTCACATATTCTGTTCACACTGTGTGTGACAGGGTGATTTGGTCTTCTCTTTATTAGAGGGCTCAAGGACATGGACCTTTTTTGGTAATTAGCTCTGACCCTCTCCTTTAAGTGTGGCATATTTTACATGCCAGAGGGCCTCAGTCCATACAGAGGCTGGCTGTTGAATTTCAGCTAAAGCATCCCCAGAATCATTGTCTTCTTTATCTCTGCCAGCACATGTAGATCACTAGCTATGAAAGGACTTGAAATGACCACCGACACGTAGTACTAAGTGAAAGGAAATTTCACCTTCATATAAAACAAATAACTACAACAAAAAACCTTGGCAATCAGTCAATCCAGCCCTGTGAATAAGTTAGTATCTATTGGCATGCACCTCTAGGCAAGGTATATCACTTGTCAGAATCCTAATGTCAAGTCAATATAGCCTGTGGAGTTGTAATACAATAGCAGAGTAACTCATTGAGACTATAATGACCATCTTTGACTAGGAATTCCAGACAGCACAGGTGAGGCAGTCATTTGCATTTTCACAATGTATGAGAAAAGAATGTTTATTGATGCATAAGTGCTAACCCAGTTACGAGATCGCCCCATAAAAGGTCCTAACAGTCTGCTGATAGACTTACTGGGATTGGGAGGGAACAATGTGCAGCTCTTGCAGTGGATGATCTCCTTAATGATGGGTAGATCTTGCGAGATGGGTGGGGGCACTATGCCTAAGCCAGGCACCATTGGATTTATCGGAGCAATGCCCGTCATCATGCCAAGGCTGGGGTCGAAATCTGTGGATGTAAACATAGCACAAGAAAGAGATAATGCATTAGTGACAGACTACAGCTAGGTAGCATTGCAATATGTTTGCTTGTTTATTTGGCTTTTTCAACATTGGTATAAGCTTCAGTGGCCGTCTCAAGTGAGACACACACACACACACACAAAGTTATATCCACACACAAGTTCATCTCAACACCAGTCACATATACAGTATGTACACAAACACACGCGCGCAGAAGTCAATGTCAATTTAGAGTAATCAATTAACCTTACAGTCTTTGGACTGTGGGAGGAAACCCGAGTACCCGGAGTAAACCCACGCAGACATTGGGAGGACATGCAGACTCCAGACAGAAAGGATCCAGGCCACTTCTTCCTGGGACTAAAATCGGGACCTTCTTGCTGTGAGGCAGCGGTGGTACCCACCGAATGCTGCCCCCATTGCAATATGATCATTTTAAATTAAAAGGATACTAGAGTGCTTTATTTACTACTGACCAACTCTACTGTTGGACTCCAGTCACAGTAACAAGAGATGTTATTTTTTAACAATATTTTTTGTTTTCAATTGATCCATATTAAATAACAGACTTTGCATTTATAAGAATAACTGCAGCATATTTCTTTACAGTCATGTCCCCCATTCTACTCTAGCAACAACTTTTATTGTCTATGCAAGGCACTGGTATGACTGGTGTAAGAATATGGAAAGCAAACTGTGCCCCTTGGCACATGTCATGGCTCCCTGGAGCAATCCACTGAGCTAAGAAAAGAATCTTACTTTTACATGTATCTGAGTTGACACATGCAAGACTGTGGTTCTCTGTGACCACTGAGGGATTGTGCATGTTGTATGAAACTGGGGAAGTAGCTATGACTGGCAGAGACAAACAAAAAAAGATTACTATTATTGTAGATTGCAGACAGTACGAACCCTAGTTATTTCATGATTTTTGGTCAGCTTAATTTAATTTGCTAATAATCATACATTCCTGCATTTCAGGCCTGCAAGTACATTGCAATAACAGTTGTAATGGGGGTAAGTCAGGTCTAATATTGGGGTAGAATAACAAAATAATGTTAACAAATGTGTGAGAAAATGTATGAAACCTTTAAAACTAATGAATCTCAAGGAAAGGTTGGATTTACATATCTATCCCTCTACATTGCATAATATAATTGAACGATTCAAGGAACCTGGATGAATTTCAGTGCAGAAAGAGCTAGGGCACACACAGTCAAGACCTGTGATCTCTGATCCCTTAGAAAGCACTGCATCAAGAACCATCATTTATCAATAGATGAAATAAACCCAAGGGCAAGAGATTACTTTGGCAAACCTTTATCAAGAACTACAATGTGGAAATACATTCAAAAATGATGCTTAGAACTTCACTCTGTAAAAAATGTTCATCATAAAATGAATGTTAAATAAATGAAACGCTGATATCTCTGGATTCGGGGGTATCTAGGGTGGTCCATCACACTGTGGAAACATGACTTGGTGTCAGATGAATTAGAAAAAGTACATTGAGATTTCAGAGCAACATTTGCTGCCTTTCAGCATTCCATCTTTCATAGGGATGTCAATAAATTTTTCAACAAGCCTGATCAGAAAAAGCCAAGACTGAAATAAGTAAATCCCTTCCAGTCTTTCTTTGAGGTACTTTGTTTTCAAGCATTGCAATAATGTTCTCATGCGTTTGTTGACAAAATGAAGATCCCCTGTTCATCTACAGTCCTTAAAGACGCAGCCTTTTGTGAATACTGATTTTGGACCACATCATCCACCACGATCACAATTAACTGTTGAGATCACCTCATTACTAGAACTTAATTGGCCCTATACATTTTTCAGAATGTGTTGCAAGCTTGAACTTCAGGTATGGATGCTTAGTAATGCAGTAAATGAAGTTTATTAAGAAAAAAAACCCCATGAATTATCTTGATGGTTATACTGTCTGCAATGAAATGAAATTCATATGTAAGACTGCACATTTCTTTATTTGCATTTTCCATACCGTCCCAAGTAATTTTGGATTGTATATGCAAATACCATGATACTCAGACTGTGAGCCTCAAAGTGTAAACAGAGACATTACTCATATTTTCATAGCTGTACTCATACCTTATGCGATACTAGTGGCTTTAAAAACACAAGCTTCAGTCAAAGCTCTGATACAAGAATGACAAGGAATTTGTGGCATTTTTCAAGGCGGCTGGGTTAATCCAAGTACAAGAACAAAAGTGGATTTATTGAGAGACAATACTGAGGATCTGGAGAGCATCTTGTTAGGCACCGTGACAGCCTTCACTTCATCTTCATTCCTACGTGTAAGGAGAGTCAGGACATGATTAAGTTTCTGGGTGACTTGCTGCAAGAACTTATTGACAGTGTTGAGAGCTACTAAGAAATTGAATGGGCACACAGAGCTAAAGGCTTGCGACCTGACCCGGGTGACAGACTCAGAACCACACTGTTGAAATTCGGGAGATCAAGAGATTGTGATTTTCTACCACAAACCATGTGGGAAAGGTGACAAATTGTCCTGGGCCAATAATAATGTCAGAATTTTTGCAGACTGAGGCCAGAGGCACATAGCAGAAATGAGAGAAAGTTAGGAGGTGCAAGGAATTGCTTTGTGTGGAGAATTATCTAAAGGGCAATGTGCTCTTGGTTTGATGCAGGGATGTACTAGTAAAAGGTTTGTGCTGACGTGCACTGCTTTGCGTTTTGGTTTAAAGGTGTCTCTCAGCCCCAGAAGTACAAATTAAATTGTGCTGTGCATAGCCTTGGCCTGGTAATCTGCTATGTTTACAGTCTAGCTTAACATCGGTTAATGGGAATTAAATATGTCTTCCTCAAGGAATGTTAAAAGGCTAGGTAACCTCATAAAGAGAAATTCATTCATGTTTATTGTGCAGAATTGCAATCATGAGTTCCTATGAGACATCTCAGAAGAAACTGGAAGTGATACACGACGGCTAGGGTTGGACATGTGATATTGCAGGTCTTTGTGAGAGTGGGGGGTTTATAACCATATGTAATAACACTTTATTGTAACTGAATTACAGGGATCAAATATTATTCTGGCTAATATTTATTTTTCAAATTGCCTTTGCAAACGCCATGGGAAAGATACAAGCAGTCGGAATTTCATCATATAATTCAGTAGAGTAATTTGCCAATGTATTCAGTCCCTGGTTGCAGCAGTGCAAAGGCATCTAGACATTACAGAGATGTGTAAAGCTCTCTAATTTCCTTTAATCAGTGCATAATATATATTGTAGTACAGACTTTTTCTTAACATAAACATCACTTGTTTTCATCACCTTTATGTGATACACTGGGAGCAGCTTAGTTTTTGAACATACTTGGGTTATGTGGAAAAATGTAAATATAACTGGCATAAATACAATTTGGTGACTTTATTCACTCCATCACAAGGGCATTGAAGACAAATTGTAGGTTCCATCAAAATAAATTCATTCAGAATCAGTGTCATCAAGTGCATTAGTACGAGCTTTGAAAGTGGTTTTCAGGGGCCAATTACGTCATTATACCTCAAATACTAAGCAAAACAAATGAAGGTTTTCCTTATTTGGAAAGGGAATATAAAAACAGAGAGATCGATGAAGCACAGCGTTGAACAAAAGCTTAACAGCTGACCAGTAAAGTTAGGTTCAGCACACTCAGCGGGCATAATTTGTCTGTTAAAGGTAAGAGTTACTTTAAGTCAGGGCATAGTGTTAAAAAATCTTGCTTGATAGACGAAACCATTTTTTGAGCAAGAGAGAGAGAAAGACCTATCTTTAAAACTTGCAGACAAAGAATGGTACAATGCATATAAAAATGATTTTGCTTAAGAGACTGCACAACATTTTTTATGTTTTTATGCTTTATGTGACATGTTCTAGGATTTATTCATTTTGGATGAAATGCCATACATATATTAACGAAAACCAATTGGTAGGCAAACTATTCTTAGGAGTTAACTATTTTTTAAAACAAGTCACAGACATGGAGAAGCACAGTGGTGCATGAAAGTTTGTGAACCCTTTAGAATTATCTGTATTTCTGCATGAATATGATCTAAAACAACATCATATTTTCACACAAGTCCTAAAAGTAGATTAAGAGAAACCAGTTAAACAAATGAGACAAAAAGATTACACTTGGTCATTTATTTCAAAATCAAAAAAGTTAATTTTATTTTTCATTAATGTACACTCAGCAACCCATCTTGACAGAAAAAACATGGTGGTGGCAGCATCATGCTATGGGGGTGTTTTTCAGCTGTAGATTTTTCTTTAGTATATTTAGTATTTTTATTTTTTAATACATTTTCAAACATTTCTACGTCTGTTTTTTTCTGTCAAGATGGGATGCTGAGTGTACATTGAGAAATCTGAATAAAATTAACCTTTTTTGATTTGAGGAAATGACTGCAATGAAACAAAGAGTAAAAATTTGAAAAGGGTCTGAATACCTTTCCATACCCACTTTATGTATGTATGTATATATATATAGAGCGAGAGAGAGAAAGAGAGAGAGACAGAGAGAGAGAGAGGGATATAATAAACTATATCGCTGTGGCATCCAAGCACAACTTCATGTATTGTTTGAGTTGTAATGTAATGTAATGTAAACATCTTAATAATGAAGTTATATAGTGAACTATAAAGTGACATTATTTTTCCTCTATAACAAAAAAATAAATCAGAAAATTAATAGTTGGATGAATTATATGCTTAGTACTCCAACAGCACTTCTGAATATAGGGATTCTGAGGGGGTTACAGCCATACACAAGGTTATATCAAGGCTAGTCTTGAGTATGAATATATATATATTTATTTATATATA
>JAUZST010063887.1:0-22772 GCA_034779995.1 Parotocinclus haroldoi | reverse complement strand
TGTTTCAGTATAGAGACTGAAACACACACACACACACACACACACACACACACACACACACACTATAAAAGTGAGTTCACCCTCACATTTTTGAAAATATGTCATTATATCTTTTTATGAGACAACTAGGGTTGCAAAGGGGACGAAATTCCAAATAAATTTCCAGTAAATTTCCAGGAACTTTAGCTTGAGAACTTGAGAAATATTCTAAAATGTAAACGTTCCATGAAAATGTACGTAATTAAAAGGAAATAGTTAAATAAACTATATCATGCACTATCATTAAATGTACCATTTTTGTCAATAGAAATAATAACACAGTTAATTGTAAGCATGTTGTAATGCTTAACTCTTTCCTTGGACGATGAAGTGTTCAAACAAAAATAATTAAAAGAATGTGAATCCTAATTTGCAAAAAGGCACTTCACATCTGACATGATGGCATCATCCCCCTCGATCTTGGTAATGGCTGCTGCTATAGGTTTGAGGATTGTGAGGCTTCCGGTCAATCTTGCATGTGTTGCTGGGAAGTGTGGTATTCTTCTTCTTTTAGTTTTGCTTTAAGAGATAGATTGCTGAAAGCATGTGTTTGCTTTTTACATATTTTACCACTTTCTTTGCTCTCTTGTATTGTGTGTGCATTGTTTTCAGTTCCTTGATGTCCATAAGGAGAAGACTGAGTATGTGCAGCACAGCCAATGGTTGTTATATGAGGGTATGCTTCCTTGACTTGTGCCCAGGCAGCCTTCATATTCTGTCAGTTACAACTGCAAACACTTTGTCTGGCCCAAGATCATTGACTATTGCTTTCAGTTGTTCACTGATGTAGGTACTGGTGTGCCTGTTGTCTTTTGTGTCTGTGCTCTTGTAGAACGTGGAGTAGTGGCAATGAAATTGATCATTCCTTGTCCTTGAGTGTTTGACCATCCATGCGATATGACTGAAATACAATATGCCCCATGAATGATGTCTGTGACCTTGGCTTGCACCTTGTTAAACTCACCATCAGGCAAATGAGGTGATAAAGCATGTCTTGTTGGACAGACGTATGCTGGCTACTCTTCCAGTAGACATTTGATGGTAAATTCAGGGGTGAGGCAGTTGCATAAATTGCTCAGACAAAACACTCATCTGCATTCCTCTGGGTTAATGGATCTATTGAATCAAAAAAAATGCTCTCATGCCAGATAGACCAGCAACTGATGAGGATGTCTTTGTGTCTATGTCCAACGCAACAGATGCATTTTCTGCTGGAGTGAAGCTCTTCTCTGCTTGATCTTTTGAGCGCTGGAGAAATTTGAGACACTTATTGATATGTTGCTGCAGCTTTATGGCATTCTTTACATAACTCTTTCTGCAATATTTTGACAAAACAAAGACTTTCTACATTAGCTGTTGTGAAATGTCCGCACAAGGACAACAACAAGCTAATGGTCTTCAAAATGTTAATATATAATTAATAAATAATTAATAATTAATAAGTATTAATTCTTGGTTACGGAAAGCTGTCAAGGAAAATAAATATAGGTAGTTAGCCTATGCTATCCTTGTTAAACTAGTCACTTCAATGAAACTGCTCATTGAGCTTTTCTGTGAGATTACTCCTTGATTTAATAGTTACTTAAATGTTTCAATGTTACCACTGTCAATAAAAATATGAGCCTTGTCAAAACTTACCTGACTTCAGTAACGGTGAGTGTCACATTTCTAAAAATCATCTAGACCTATGCTGTACATGTGATGGAGGAATGAACAGTGCATGTAAGGGGTGTGGTCTCAAGAGCCCTTTAGTGTGTAATATGCTAGGTGCCTGGGATTGAGGAGCAGCTATGCTATTCAACTACTTCATTATCTAATCTAATTATTTCGGTCGTGATTATGCTTCAGTATATTTTTTACCAACCATATGTAAGTTTCTTACCTTTAGCTTTGAATATTTTTTGAATAAGTTTATTCCCATAATTACCTGTTCTTAATTCTCATTAATTCCCATGGTAAATTTCCCAACTTTGAAATTTCCCAGAATTTTGCAAACCCAGAGACAACACTGAAGATATGACACTTTGATACAATGGAAAGTAGTCAGCCTAAAGCTTGTATAACAGTGTACATTTATGTCTATTAATGTCTAAATCGCAGGCAACAAATGTGAGTACACACCTAAGTGAAATTGGTCACATTTTGGCCAAAGCTTCAATATTTTCATATACGTTATATGAAAACTCCAGTTTTGGAGTTCCAGTGGTTTGGCGAAAGCCTCAAAACCATGTTTATGATTCTGCATGATAACTATAACAAATCTTCCATCCAGTATCCAAATCTCCCCTGAGCTTTTGCTGACTGTGATGAATTGTCACTCCAATTTTTTGGAAAGTTTCAGACCATAAAGATTTCATGCCTTCAGAAGTTGATGCCTTTAATGTGCCAGTCATTCTTTCAAGATGAGTTAAATGACTTGGTATGAGATTTTAATCTGCTGAAACCGTCAGCAGAGTCACTGGGTTTGAGGCTAAAGGAAAAGAACCCGTTGGCTCCTGGTATCACATTTATGTGTTGTAACAAAGGGCAAGATCTTAAAATATTTCCATATGGACGAGGATCTTATATACTGCATCAACGTCAAAGGACTTATTGAGTGAATGGGATGTGATAGCTACAGTATGTAGCAGACTAATGGAGGATTTTAATTGACAGCTCAAAGAGAAGTCTTAAGTGTGTGTTTATTCACAGTGGAAATACATTAGCTTTCATTCATATTGCTCACTTGGTAAATAGGCAAGAAAGTTAATCCATGAGAACCATTCTCCAAAAAATCTAAGACTGAAGATTATATTGACGTTTTTATGACAAGGTGTTCACACAAAATTTCCTTACTTCTTGTGCCTTTGGGATAAGCCCAGCAAACTCAAAACATTATACAAGGAAAGAATGGTCCGTTAGAGAGTAACCTGGAAGATTTGATGGGCAACATTTTAGGCTTCTAATCAAAGACATAACATTTCTAAATACTATGAAAACCATAGAAAATGATCTCCTTATGTTTTAGGCCATATTTATACAGTACTGTAGAAAATTCTAAAGGGTTCACAATCTTTCATACTACAACACTAGCATACAGTGAAGTTAGCATACAGCAGTTAGCATACTATAGAGACAGGTCAAATTTAAAATGTTAGCAAGTAGTGTGGAAGAAAGTAAATACTAATGAATACTTACCAATACTATGTAGCGAGGGCGGTACTGGATGGTGCCAAAAAGACCCAGGATAACAGCAATAATGTGGAAGAAATTGACCAATATGGGAGCCCACTGGTAACCCAGGAAATCAAACACCTGCCTTTCAAGAGCCACCATCTATAAAATAAAGATATTTGCAATCAATTAACATAGTGACTGATTTGTACTGTTGTAGCTGTGGCCCATGACATAATATTAGTGATGTCCACTGCTTTATTTGTGTAGTAAAATGCACAGCGAATGACATCTGCAGAGTGCAAAAAGCAGGACAAAAATAGGAATTTGGTATGATGTGTGTCAACATACACTGCTAACAAAAATGATGGAATATTTCTAAATGAATATTAGGCGATTAAAAAACAAAGCATTTGACATTATTTCATTAAACAAGTTCGTCAGAAAAGCAAATGAAAAATGAAAAAAAGTTGTTCGATTATGCAAATGAGACGCAAACACTATTAATTAAAGATATTCATGAGGGTAAACAGAAGCATGTCAAACTGGATGAGAGTGCCACACGGTGACTGTTTAGTAGGGTGTATGATCACCCAAGAATGCCAAAACACATTGACAGTGATGGGGTATGAACAGGATCAGGTTGTCCAGCAGTTCTTTCAAAAAAAGCCAAATTAACTTACAACAGCAAATATCAGGGCACCTGCTATTATTTTTTTTGTTTGTTTGCTTTTTTTAAATTATTTGTTTTTATTTTAAAGCAGAAATTTGCTGTACTGGGCACCTGCTATTATTAACATGACACAATTTTCAGTGAAAGAAGTATAGCACATGAAGAGAAATCCTAGGATTTCAGACATCAGAATCCTGCTGGGACTACCACACAGACACTGATTTGGCATAACATTATGACCACCTCGTTGTTTCTACACTCATTATTCATTTTATCAGTTTCACTTATCATATAGAAGCACTTTGTAGGACTAACACAAATCAGGTACTATTTCGTTGGTTTCTCATTCTCAGCACTGCAGGGACACTGAAGTGGTGTGTTAGTGTGTGTTGTGCTTGTATGAAATTGGCACAGTTAGAGTTTTTATACTGTGTTCACTCACTGTGCGCTCTTTTAGACAAAGATACCATATTGCTCTTGTAAGTATAAAGTCAGAGATGGTAACTCAGCAGTAGTTGTACAGTTTGTATTAACCATACTTTAATACTTATTCAGTGCTCACATGATGCTGCCTACAGAATGCTGGTGGCTAGACATTTTTAGTAGGCGAAATATATTCAGTCCAGTGGTGACGCTGACGTGTTTAAAAACCCCAGCAGCACTGCTGTGTCTGATCCATTCATAACAGCACAGCACACACTAACACACCACCACCTCATCAGTGTCAGTGCAGTGCTGAGAATGATCCACCACCCAAATAGTACCTGACCTGTGGGGGTCATGACCAAGGGATACATATAGAGGAACAGATGGACTACAATCTGTAATTGACAAAGTGTGTCTACATTATATAGGCAGTGAAAATGATCATGGCAAGCAACATTCACCCCCATCATGGAAGACTGCATTTGAACCAAATTAACATATAGTCTTTCCTTACCCTTTAATCAAGAGTGATGTTTTGTCGAGATACCTCTACACAATATATTGCCAACACAAGGAGGAGACAGGGTGACAAACTGCACACTGGGTGGTGATGGATGAGTTCGACAAAACTGCCTTAGCCCATGTTAATGCATGGTTTGGCCTATGTAAAGTGCTACAACAAGGCTAATGAAAAGTGTCACCCTATATATATATATATATATATATATCCCCTCTACTGTGATCCATACTGAGGTTCCGTGTTCTTTATCAGGTTTTTATTGAAGATATCTCTGTAGTTTGCGACATGTAATTTCCCTCCACCCTGACCTGTCTCCCTGTCCCACTCACGGAAAAGAGGTTTCTGTCTGGCCACTCTGCTATAAAGCCCAGATTTGTGGAGTGCTTCAGCGATGGTTGAACTTCTGTAATTTCCTCCCATCTGCACACAGGATCTTAAATGCTCAGAAACATCTCAAAGGTGATCTAAAAAATATCACTAATGAATTAAGAATATCGCCATACAGAGGACAGAATTCAAAGACACCCCAAAAATCAAAGCCAAAAAAAAAAATGCAGCATGCTGTCCATTTATCCAAAATTCCATTGCAGTAACTCAAAAATGGTACACAGTAGTTTAAATGACCTCCATGTGCTTGTATATGTGCCTGTACAATGTCGGGGCCTGTTCCTAACGAGACGGCAGATCCTGGGGGATCCTGTCATGTCAGGCACATGTGCTCAGGTGAGACCTGCTGTCATAAAACATAAAAGTGCTGGATGCCAGTGTCAATTCTGCCAGTGCCTATGGCAAATGGCAATCAAGCTCTATGGTGCTGGGCAGTGAGCATGGCTCACTACAGGATGTCGGGCCCTTAGGCTACCTTCATGAAGCCTTTTTCTGATCATTTGGTCAGAGACATCAACACCAGTAGCCTGATGGATGTTATTTTGTAAGGCTCTGGCAATGTTCATCCTGTTCCTCCTTGCACAATGGAGCATCTGGTCCTGCTGAGGGGTTAAAAACCTTCCATGGCCTTGTCCAGCTCTTCTAGAGTAACTTTCTGTCTCTTGGAGGTATGTCCTTGGAGATAAAGGGGATGTGATAAAATCAGACTGGAATAAAAGAGACATGAATCTGTAATCTGTAAACTGTTTAATCCTTCCTTAAAGCAAAGAGTTCACAAACACAACCTACACAAAAAGGTTAAAGAAACACCCTGAATGTCATCGGGAAGATTAAACCCAGACTGCACAGGCCAATCAGTCACATAGTGTATGACCACAACTAACTGTCACCTCACAACCCAGACTGACAAATAAGAGGTGGAAATTTATGTTTATAAACACTGTTTATAACTGCTCACATCATAAAACAGTATTTCCAGTGGCCTCTCCACATGGGTGTAAGAGCACCATTAATTCTTAAACAAATAGTTTGGAAATAGCACATCAATTCCAATTCAGTTTATGAAGTCATTTGTGACATCCAAAAAAGGGCAATACTTATTTTTTATTACTACTGACATGACTACTGGCAATACAATAGCAAGCATGCTCCCCTCACAGCTCCAGTGTCTCTGGTTCAATCCTGACCTTGGATTCTGCCTATATGGAGTTTGCATTCCTTCTAGTTTCAGCGTGGATTTTCTCTAGGTGCTCCAGTTTCCTTTCACATTCCAAAGACATGTGTGTTATCATGGCCGAAATCGTTTGCAAGTATTTCTCCCATAAATGTATTGCAATTACACGTTTATTTCCTTTGTGTGTATTCGAACACATAAAAACAGAGAAAAAGCCAAATGTGGTATAATTTCATGCAAAACTCAAAAAATTGACCTTTAACTTAATATTTGGTTAAAACACCCTTTTGAAACAATACCTGAAATTAGTCACTTCCTATAACCATCAACAAGCTTCTTGCACCTTTCAACTGGAATTTTTGGACCACTCTTCTTTGGCAAACTGCTTCAGGTCTCTCATCTTTGAAGGATGCCTTTTCACAAACACCAATTTTAAGATCTCTCCTCAGGTTTTCAATGGGATTTAGATCCATTTTTCTCTTCCGTCCACATCCAGGAAGGGTAGCTACAGTGCCATGGGCTGTAAACTTTTTGATTATGTTGCACAC
The DNA here is from genome assembly GCA_034779995.1 of Parotocinclus haroldoi. Classification (NCBI taxonomy): domain Eukaryota; kingdom Metazoa; phylum Chordata; class Actinopteri; order Siluriformes; family Loricariidae; genus Parotocinclus; species Parotocinclus haroldoi. Next base: position 15,852 of record JAUZST010063887.1, on the reverse strand, counting down.
TGTGCACAAACAATCATCAAGATCTCTGGACATGGACTTGTAACCTTGGACTTGGTCCTCAAGTCCTTAGACAGATCTTTGCTCCTATATATCCTATGTGGCACACAGGCACACAATGCAAATATTAAGTCAGTTTCTCTCCTCTTTATCTGGTTTCAGGTGTGATTTTTATATTACCCACACCTGTTACTTGCCTGAGGTGAGTTTAAACGAACATGTATTTACCCACAATTCTGAAAAGGTGCCAACAATTTTTTTGTGGTTTGCATGAAATTATACCATGTTTGGCTTTTTTCTGTTTTTTTTTTAATGTTCCAATACACACAAATTAAATAAACATTTGTATAACATTTGTATACATTTCTGGGATAAATACTTTATTTTCTGGGGGTGCCAACAATTTTGGCCATGGCTGTAAGTCAGTTGGGTTTTCTAAAGTGTCCCTTAATGTGTGTCTGTGTGTTCACCCTACAATAGGTTGTTCCTGCTAAGCACCTGCTTTTCCCTGACCCTGATCAGGATTAATCAGATAAGAAAATGAATGAATGAATGAATGCCTTAAGTGAATGTTTTGGGGTGAAGATAAAATGTATTGAAAGTGAAAGTCATTTGCAATTGCAAACCTAAATCTATATTGTTTGTTAGTTTTATTTAATGTTATATCAGCATCACTGGTTCTATTCACAACAGACACAAGGCTGCATCAACAGACTAGTTATAGGCCAGTTTATAGTGAACAATTGACCTAATACGTCTTTTTTAATGTAGGAGGAAACTGGAGCACCCAGAGTCAAATTTATTACAAAACACTGTACTGTGTACCCTATTTAAAATGTGTTTTTTAAAAAACACTATTTTTGCTGGAAATCGATATAATATATCACAAAATAACTTATAGTGATATATTACAGTATCTTTTTTCAGCACAGCTATAATCAAGATTGCTTTTACTTTAGCATTTTGTCTTTTGTTGCCTTGGTATGTATATTCTTTAAATAGTGGGATTTACAGTTTGTACTATGTACTTATTTCAAAATATGTGCTGCATCTAAACGTGTTAACATTCGTGATGTTACTACACATACTGCCATAGAACTCAGCATGGACAAAATCTCTGGTGATAAGTATCTACCAAGATGTTGGTAGATACTTTATGTGCACTAAGTTGTTGGATGGCGCTACTGCATTCGATTTTCTCTTTTAGCACATCCCAGGCATTAAATTAAGGTACATGGAGGCCAGGACTACACCTTGAGACCTGTTTGTCATGTTCCTAAACCAATCGTAAACCAATCTCTGTCTTCTTTCACAGCAGGTTGTTCACTTGCTTGTCTGGCCTCTGGTTGGCTTAATGCTAAATGCCTGGTCTGTGGTCTGTGTTATGTGTTAGCCTATTGCTGGGTTGTATGGTAAACATTTGAATTGCTTTTTTATAAGATTAACCCAGTTTGTAATATGTTTGTAGCTTAACCATTGTGCAAAATTATGTGTAATCAGCAACATATTAAAACATAATTCTAAAAAGCAATGTGCCTTTTTTGGCCGAGGTACTGGTAAGACATACCTTGAATCCAATGTTTAAATTATTGCTCTGAACCCATCTCCCACCACTGGATAGATGTTGGGTTTGTAACGAGGCTCCAGGACTTTTCCTGTCATGAGCAGTGCCTCAAGTAAAGTGATATCTGAGCCTTTGGCTCCACTGTTTCACTTGTACTGTACTAATGGTAATAATATACACACTGTATTTCAACATATGTTTCCTGCTGAGGTGATTGACAAAGTTGCTGGAGTTGCAAACACTTCGCTAAAATTATGTATATACCTTTTGGTTTACATCTGATTTTTTAAAGCCATAAAAACTTCCATACTTCAGACATTCCTTTCTTGGGCACAAGTGTTTCTTTTGCCTCTCAGTGTCACATTTCCTTCATTATCCTTGTTTCTCCATTATCCTTGTTTTCTGTTCTTAATCTGACAGTGCCAGTCTCCCAGCTACTGATAGACTGTTATGTTATGCTATCTGACTAGCTAGCTAACTGTATCCAGCATGCCATTCGATGCTGTTCTACACAACGAGCCATAACAGAGAACAGTAATGCAGTATGGAGGGATATGAAACATTCATAATATATGGGACATAGAAATTGTATACCTTATAAACTGTCACGAACAATGAAGTGTCAGAGGCAAACGCGACGTGCGGGACAACCAGGTTTATTGAAACTGAATAAACAGAACTTAAAGCAGAACTAAACATAACAAAACAACAGGCGGGTAGGATCAAGGACTGGAAACAACAATGGAAGATCCTACCTCACCTGTGTCAAAAACAAAACAAACCCAAATCATAACATGTAACAATGAAAGCGTCGCACCGCATGAACGCGGTCTGGGACAGGTGTGCACAATCAAGACACGCCTGCGCAGTCGTCAGGCGTGACATAAACTGGTATACTGCCAAACACTATACAGTTGATTCCGATTAATAGAACCAGCCGCTTATTAGGACCAAATCCTAAAGTACCGAATCAAATCCTATTATATGCATGTAATGTTATTCCACTTATTTGGTCCAAAATTCTGCTTAATCAGACCACAAACGTGTACAGTATGTAATATCTCTCGAGTTTCTCCCCAGCCCTCTACTGCCACCTACAAGTCAAGGTGTCTTCCAAGTTGAAATCTGTCCCAAGACTCATAATGAAAAAAGACATGCATCAGAAGGAGAAACAAAGCCTTGTCTTCTAGATACAGTACTGGAACTGTGGGCCAGAAGGTACAGGGTTCAAATCCCACCTCTGATAAGCTTCCACTGCTGGGTCCATAACAAGATCCATAACCCACCATTGCATGAATGAAAAAAAATATCAATTGCACGCTGCTCTGAATAAGGGCATCTGTTAAATTACATAAATGTTAATGCCAATTTAGCCAATTTACTCATATACACAGAAAAACACCAGGGACTGGAGTGCAGGGCAGTGTCAGCAGGCTTTCTGGTCTGATAAAGCAAAGTTTGAGATTTTAGGCTGCACACAGTATACCTGCTGAAGGGCTGGCATTATTAAATTGATTAGTGTCTGCATTTAACACTGAAGCACAATGGAGATTGCCTTTCATTTAGGGTTGCTCCACTTCTGCAAATGGAGTTACTGATTTGGTCAATTTGAATAGCACCCTCACTGATATATTAGATTTTTCATACATTAGATATCATACAGTACCTTCACAGCAGTGGGTGACTAGATCCAAATTTATTCTCCAGAGTGACAATTTCCCCAAATGCATGGCCAAAATCATATAATTAGGTATTAAGCAAAGAGAAACTATCCTTCACCAGATGGTAAAATCCCTATAGCCATTTACTCCCTATTTATATTTAGATAATTTTAGCGGGTGCTCTAATCCAGAGTGACCGGACAATTGATACAAAGTCCATGGTCCACATAAAGACAACTGAACAGCAACATCTATTCTAAATATTTTTCTCATTAAATGTGAAAACAAATAATAAAACTTTAATCTGCCAGCAAACAAAAACTATCCTAAACTATACTAAGCAAATTTAATTGGTGAAAATGTTAAACCACTCAATTAATTAAACCATGTGTTCATTGATTGGGTGCTGAACGAATGTTTTTCCGTTAGGCAATCTGAGTAGATATTATTAGGTATGTAAAGAGAGGACTGATTTATTTGGTTTTAATGGATTATTTATATTTATTAACAAAAGAAAAAGTTCAGTTTACAATTAACATTACCTCAAACAGACATGAAATTTAAAAATTTCTAAATATCTAAATATTGTCCACAAAATGTACTATAAAAGTAATATGTTTAAATTACAATTTATGGAGCATTAAAGTAAATTAAGCAATTTTATAATGTTGCTACAATGGCTACCACTGGAGCAATAACATTTGACGATACCCATGCTACATATAAAACATACATATTAAAACAATTACAGATTACAGCACCTATTTTGTATGCTAACATATAGCATATATATAGCATATAACATATATAGTTATCCTGAACATATGCTCTACATTCCACAAGCACTGTTCTGCTTAACACGTCTTCGTTTCAAGAGCCCTAGTGTTGATCACTGATTAATGATGGTACTTACATGTTGATGGCCCAGCAATTGAAGCAGGGAAAAATCTGGCCATTATAACATGTAATGGGATAACACCTGCCAGCAGAGAATAACGGATCCATAAAGAGGTCACTCTGCTGGCAAAAGCTCAGATAAGCATCACTGGTGGTGTTAGAGACCTATCTAGAAGTTACCTTGTAGGAATTAGAAAATCAATGTGGATTTAAATGTTTATGTGATTCATAGCATGAGCTACAGGAAAGAATTAGACAGTTTGTGAATTATTACAGAGAGAAGAAAGGTTGTAAGCATATGTTTATGTTTCACCACTACAGGGTTTAAACAGTATTCCTCTAATATACTACATAAACTAATATATACTACAAAAATTAGGATATTTCACAAATGAAATGAGCACATTTTTGAGCACATTTCAAATGAACTTCCTGTACTGTAAATCACCTGCTAATTCAGACACAGAATAAAGGTAGGTATGTTGTACAAACTGAATAAGTGATTTGTAAAATGCTCATTCCAGTCAGTCTCCAAGGCTTATGCTTTCTGAAACCTTCAAATAATATTTTAGCAATGAACCAAGCATATTTCTCCTGACTTACCAAAGCACTTCAGACAAAGCATACAATATACAGGTCTGTGTTTAACAGCCAGTTAGTATCAAAATGCACAATACATAAAAATATTATTGCTATCCCTGCGCTTATTATTTATCATCATTTATCAATGATAATTGTTCTTCCTTATATGATCAAGTTAGACATCTAGACCTCCTCTTTAAATTGTTTTGCCCCCAAACAAAAATTCTGACTTTAAACACTGTCAAAACTTGTACTCGTATAACCCAGCCTCAGAGTGCCTCTGAAATAAATTGGATTCCAACTTCAAACAAATCTGACTTTGAATGGGCTCCTCAAGTGATGAAGGAGGTCTAAAATATAAACAGACAATGAGGAAAGCCCTTCTACATTCTTCAAGGGTAACTTAAAGAGGTTTAGGCTATTTAAGAATATATTATATTTGTCAGAAATACAGAGTGAGTCAAAAGACACAGGACACGTACATGCTGTGTTGTGGACTTCTCGCAAAGGCTGAAAAAAACATTTTTGAGGTTTCTTCGTCAATAGTGGTCTTTGGATAGCCATTACATGGCTTGTCGTCCACCGTACCAGTTTCCCGGATTTGGCTAAGAGGGAAAGCAACAGAGCTGTGTAAAATTGGTGATCTTTCTGGGTGTCGTTTGTTGATATGGCAGCTCCATTCTTCGGAAATCAAAATCTTCAGTTCAACCATGACGAACCACAACATTTTGAACTTTCTGTATTGAATCACAAGAGACATTGCATAGCAGCAATCGATTTCTGAGGCAATTCTGTTATTATTTGATATGCAACATGGCCACCTTCAAATTAGAAAAACTTTGATCCAATATGGTGGCTTTCAATTTTTGACTCATCCTGTAAAAAGGTGATGGACAAACAATTTTACTAATTAAATATACTAATATTAAATGAATACTACCTAAATAAGTGAGCAGTTAAATACTATATTTTAATGAAAAAGCATTAAAAAACATTAAAATTAAATATTTATTTATTGTGGGCAAGAACATAATTCTTGATAAAGAGCCTAAAAATTCAAGCCAAAACATTTTTAAAAGTTTCTACATTTCTTGTCTAGCCTAATCCAGCTGTTTTAAACACTACTACATTGCATGTATTCCTTTTAAACCTTAAAATTTTATATCAATTTGGATGCTATATTTCTTTTAGTTTTAGATAACTCGTTTGGCAACATGTTTTACTTTCATTTTCCAACTATAACACTTCTACACAAACACACTAATGTGTAACAGTACCTTCCATCACTGAACTGTGGATGACTGGAAAGCTAATCAGGCTTAGGGTGTGTTCACGATATACAGGTGGGATCAACAATCCAAGAATCCACTAAGAAAATAAATCTGAAAGAGTAGCAATATGATTTATGTAAATAACAAATTTAAACATTAAGCACTTGCTGCTTTCCAGCTCAAATGTACAAGTGCAAGAACATTGTGTGAAGTATTTTACACAAAGTATCACTCACCCATATATTAACATGTACACCTATGCCTGGGAGACTCATTAACACACGGAGGGATAGCTGAATCCTTTTAGATTCTGCAGAGTGATAGATAGGTTCTGGTTTATCATATTCTACCCTGCTCATAAATGGCAATTTCCCCAGTATTATCCCTGTTGTTCAGTGAAACTACTTGGGTAATGGACCTTTCTGAACCTGATTGATTGTCATCATAAGGCAGGTCATTGGGTTTCATCATTATTGTAAGTGCTAACACTTCCTGCTGCTGATCAAAGCTGAAAGCTTTTCCTATGTATGTGAATGATTACTCCATCTCCAGATCTTCTTTAAAACCAAACAACATGCATTGACATGACAACAGAAATTTTATTGTGATAAAAATTAATAAAAAAAATTATTTGTTTACACATCTGTCTACACACTGCTCAAAAATTAGAGGAACACAAATCAACTTCTGGGATATTGAGCCAGACAATTAAGTGGGGTGTTAATCAGTTTAATGTGCTTTGATGTTTTAATTAAATTAACAACATGTTGTTAATGCATTTTGCCCCTTGATTTTGCCCCATTTTACCCCTGATTTGTCCCTAGTTTTGCAGTTGCCACAGTCTTAAGAGTATGGAGTATGGAGGTTCCAGGACACAGGCAGTTACTCTAAGAGAGTTGAGAAAGACCAAAGAAGGTCCTTAACCTCTCAGCAGTAACAGGATCTGCTCCTTTGGCAAAGAGGAAGGGGATGATCACTACCAAAGCTCTACAAAATGACCTCCAGCACTCCACTAGTGTGAATGTGTCTGACCAAACAATAAGAAACATGCTTCCTGAGGGTGGCATGAGTGCCCAGTTTCCTAAATGTATTTAGTCTTTAAAATCTACCCTATGTAGGATGATCATTTCCATTTATATCATTGGATGGGGCACTCTTTCGTTCCTAACACATTATCCAGTCCACGTCAAGAAAGATATTGTGCATGATTTTTCCCATTGAGATCTAATGTGTTTTCCAAGTGTTCCTTTAATTTATTTAAGCAATGTATATCTCTTCATACACTGAAATACATGCTTGTACACCAATGTTTAGATGTCTCTATGCTTGTTATGACTGAAGAAACTACAATCCCAAATAAGTAAAAGTTGTCAATGGAAATAGTACAATCATAGGCAAATTTGTTAAGAATAACACAAATTTCAAATAGCAAAAAGTTTGCTGCCTCAGTTTTTTTAGAACCTTTTGGTGGTATAATGAAGTCAAATTATAAGCATCCATATGTTTTTTAAAAAAACTTTTTACTGACAAATACATCCAGTATAGGCAAAAAATGTAAGATGTATAGAGTTGACCCTTCATCTTCCTCTTACTTATTTTCCAATATGCCTTGGCATGCTGGATGGACAAGCTTCTGGGCAAAATCTTGAATAATGGCAACCCATTCTTGCCTAATCAGTAGCTGGAGTTGATCACAGTCTCTGGCTTTTCATTTGTCCACGCTTTTTGAGGTTTGACCAGGTTTTGGGATTGAGACCAGGAGAGTTTCCTGACCATGGACTCATGTTTTATTCACTTGGTTCACATTGGATGCCTTGTGACATAGCGCTCCATCATGCTATCAAAATCATCTCCAAATTGCTCCTAGATCGTTTGGAGAAGTAGCTCTTGGAGGAACACACACACAAATGGTCTCAGGGTGCTTTACTGCTGGCATGACACTGGACTCATGGTAGCACTCATCTTTTCTTCCCTGGAAAATAATTTTCTCAGATGTCCCAAACAGTCTGAAGGGGGCCCCATCTGAGAAAATAACTTTAACCAAGTCCTCTGCTGTCAAATCCCTATACTTCCTGCTACCTTCTATACTTCTCTTTTCATTTACTAATAAACATCTATTCCTGCATTTAAACACAGCAAATGTTGGGACAAAGACAATTTGGGGCTTGATGTAGTAAAAAATGTGCTAAATAATAATGTAATTTCAAACTGGTGATACCTTGAACAAGCGATTATAATCATGATGTGATACAATAGCAGTATCCACAAAAGGCTGAGTCTTTAAGGAGCAAAGGTGGGCACAAGCTAATGGTCAACAAATTGTAGATGCGTGAGTGGATAGCCAAAGCAGATATGCCAAATAAAGTTGGGCATAATGTAAGCAACAAAATAGGCAAATTACTATATAAAATTTATTATATTTAAAATCCCTCTAAAATTAGTTAGTTATATAAACCAAAATAAAGAATTAAGTGCCAGTGGAGTTTTAATTAAGGTTTAATATAACAAAGCTAGTATGCAATGTGATTAAACTAATGTACTCCATCTTGGTTTGCTATAAAAAGTATTAACTGCTATGGACAACCATCCTTGTCCAACCATAACTTGTAACACAAATCCAACAGAAGTGTGAGTAACTTTTTATTCTGATTAAGACTGGCTGAGTAAACTTACATGAGATTAATATCTGCCACTTTCCAGCAGATTTCAAATACAAAGTTAATACACAAATTAGGGGATATTTCATTATCTAATATTCATTATATATTATATAATTATAATTATAATATCATTATAGTTTTGTGAGTAGTTTAATGTACAAACATAAAAAGAAACTGGAGTTGATTTTAAAATATAAAACAGAAAGTGTCATATAAGACATACAACGATCACATAACTGAGTCAACATAAAATGTTTCCAGCCAACCACAAAAAAAATTGTCTTCTAGGTTCAATATACAAATTATCTTGTGGTCAGTACACTGAAATCAATGCTTAATTTGTGAATTCTGAGACTGATCAATGTTTGCCTGTCAAAACTTTATTGGTCTCATATATTTTGATCAGTGAATGTGTTGCAGATCAGATGTGATCAGAATGTGTTTCAGAAAAGATGAGGTATTATGTGCTCTAAGGCTATGACAACGTACTATCTAATGGAAAGACCAAAATGGCTATAAAAGCTTTCTTCTGCAATGCAATATCAAGATATAATATAATGGAAGTAGATGAAGTACAGTACTGGACTGTGGACTATATGACACAGGGGTCAAATCCCACACTTGCTAAATTGCCACTGTTGGGTCCTTGAGCAAGACCCTTAACCCACAACTGCCTAAAATGTAAAACCAAATCAGTTGTAAGTCATAAGGGCATCTGCAAAAAAACTAAATGTAAATAAGTGGTAACTCTATCATGAAAAAATGAGTGTCCAGAGATGGGAATTGCAACAACACATAGGAGACTACTATTTTCTGAGACTACTCAGTGCAATCACACAATGCAATCGGTCTACAGAGACTGATGGGGTTACCAGATTTGACCACATTACAAGATGAGATACTGTGTATCGTGAGAGATCATACACCCACCGAACCATGAACGAATTAATTAAAAATTAGTTTAAGATCAAGAATGAAAATTCTCTACCTTCATTAGTCCAGTCTTTTCACATCATAGTTGGAATAAAATAGAGGAAGCTTCAACAGAACACAAAATCTAAGCTATAACATATATAATTTGTTTTCAAGGCAGACAAGAACCTCAGTCTGGAATTACATTTCCAGTAGGTAAATTCAAGTTTCCTAAATATCAGATTAATTTATAGATAGTGATTATCCACCTATTCTTGGTGCACTATTTAATGTCCTCTTTACAACAGCTGACACCTTTGGTAAAGGAGTAAACAAAGTTATAATAATTATTTGGCAATTTCTCTTACTATCAAACTAAAAACATTTTTTTTAAATTCCACCTTCAAAAAATTATAATAGCAAAGTCACATGAGCCACAGTTATTGGTACCTGCACTGCTCAAAAAAGAAGATATTTCATTATTTCATTTTATGAGAGTATATCACATATAGCATTTTTCTGTACAGAATCTCTCCAGATCATACAGGATCATCTCCTACAATGTTTCTATGGCCTTTAGGACAGAAGACTAGAGATGAAAATAGTAGAAACTTTTTGTGGTCATTAAACCATTTTTGTGCTGTCCTAGACATTTAATTTCAAAGATCCTGGTATTTCATGGAGTCAATTCTAAGGAGGTTCCCAGGGACATTTGAGGAAAAAAAACAACGCCACAGACCTTACTTAACAGTTGCAATCAGGTTTGTTTTCAGTGTAACCATCCTTCTTTTACAAAATTCTGTTTCAGTCCCAGTAGTGATTAGCAAACTCCATAACAAAGTTATATGATGTTTCTGGTTAGATTACAGAAAAGGTAGTTTTTCCTTATGAAATGTATGAAAGTAATACTTTGCCACGGAGGTGGAGTCTGACTAAATTTGGAGCCTTGGTGACCCCAAGATGCCACTTTTTCTGTAGTCCTTGGGGATCCTCCTCACTGTTTTGCACTGTCCAGGCAAGTTCCTTATAATTTCTGTTGACTGGAACCTTTTAAATTAGTCATCTAACTTTAAAACAGGAATTATCAAACAAATAACTGTTACGATATGTATTAGGACCCAAGTATACGAGACTGAGGAATCCCACGGCGTATAATTATAATTGGGAAATAATATATAGCCAAACTGAAAAGGGGAAAAAAGGAGCGAAAGGCTCTCTAACATATGAAAACAAAAAAGTCACCCTGCTGTGTTGCATTCCAGGTAGGATCAACGCGTGAATAAATCGCGGTGAACGCCAGGGGGCTGCCCTTTACGGCCGGATATGGGGTTCGGCGCTGATAGCAACCCTATAGTGGCTTATAACGGCCAGGGTCCGGAGGCAACCCCTTTGGCCGCGGGCCCAGGATGCAAGCTTCACAAGCCGCGGGTCTGGGGTGCAGCCCCTACCAACCGCGACTCCCAGGTGCCATCAGCTGCCGGGAAAGAAGCGGCGCAGTCCATACAGGACTGCGGGCGAGCATACAAAAAGCAAGATGAGGTGCTGATTTGGTACGTCTCCCAAATCGTGAGGCAAGGGGGGACTCTGGAACGCGAGTGCGAGCCCGAGCGCGCATGCAGTGCAAGAAAGCCATGCTGAGGCCCGTCTTATTTGAAAGCGTGCAGATGGGTGGCGGAACTCAAGCCAGGGCGTGTCTCATTGGGAGCGAGCAACTGACTGGGGTGAAGGAGCCCCAGAGGGTGAGTGTGAGCTCAAACGCGTGTATAGCACGAGCGCAGATTGATCACAGAAGGCGCCGAAGCCCTGGGGAACAAGCGTGAGCTTGAGCGTGCATGTAGCGGGAAAAAGCCATGTGTAAATGTCAAAGGTGTAAATATTTTAAGCGCGTAGCCGGGTAGCGGCTCTAGCCGGGGCGTGTCTCAAACTGAGAGGGCAGCCGACAAAGAAGTGGAGAGTGAGGCTAAATAGTGGCCGAAGACAGAGAGGGCACATGCTCAGATGTGCGAGGAGCGCACATATAAGCCAAGCCAGAGCGCACCTGAGAACAGAACAAAAACCCCTAAAAGTGTCCCTCAAATGCTAAATACCTCAGGGGTTTCCCCCGTACCCGTCCGTCTGCACTAAAAGCCCTAGGACGTTACCAACTAGCCAACAAACTAAGCAAGCAAACGTCCAGCATGTCAAGGCACACCTGAGTGCGTGCGCACTGGTGGTCGGGTGCACGGTGGAGTGAAACGACCTGGCCACGAACACTGCTAGAACTCCTGCTTAAGTAGAGGGAAACACAGGTGTTCGTCATCAGGTCGTTAACTAGAAACTGGTTATAAGCCGCTCTGTAACAGCAATCGGCGAGGCAGCACTGCAAGGGAAAAGGTAGAAACCTTAACATTAACTATAACCCCAATTCCAATTAAGTTAGAACATTGTGTAAAACATAAATGAAAACAGAATATGATTATTTGCAAATCCTTTACAACCCATATTCAATTGAATACACTACAAAAACGAGATTTTGAATTTGATGCCCGCAATACGTTCCAAAAGAGTTGGGAAGGGGGCAACAAAATTTGCAGAATGCTCAAAAAACACCTGTTTGGAAAATTCCACAGGTGTCTTGATTGGGTATAAATGGTGCATCCTCAAAAGGCTCAGCAAGGATGGGGTAAGGTTCACCACTTTGTGAACAACTTAATGAGCCAAAAGTCCAGCAGTTTAAAAACTTCTTCTCATCGTGCAATTGCAAAGAATTTAGGGATTTCAGCATCCAGCATCTCAGTTGGTATGGGAGTGTGTTAGTGCTCATGACATGGGTAACTTGCACATCTGTGAATGCACCATTAATGCTGAAAGGTATATACAGGATTTGGAGCAACATCCAAGCAACGTCTTTTTCAGGGACGTCCCTGTTTATCTCAAGATAATAACAAGCCACATTCTGCATGTGTTACAACAGTGTGGCTTTGTAGTAAAAGAGTGCAGGTACCAGACTGTCCAACCTGCAGTCCAGACCTGTCTCACATTGAAAATGTGTGGTGCATTATGAATCACATTATACGACAACAGATACCCCGGACTGTTGAGCAAGTACAGTTGTACATCAAGCAATAATGGGAAAGAATTCAACCAACAAAGCTTTAACAATTAGTGTCCTCAGTTCCCAAACACTTATTGAGTGTTGTTAAAAAGAAAAGGTGATGTAACACAATGATAAACATTCCCCGTCCAAACTTCTTTGAAACGTGTTACAGATATCAAATTCAAAATAAATTAATATTAGCTAAAAACAATAAAGTTTATCTGTTTGAACATTAAATATATTTTATTTTTAATTGAATATATATTGAAAAGGATTAGCAAATTACTGTATTCTGTTTTTATTCATGATTTACACAACATCCCAACGTCATTGGAATTGGGGTTGTTTTTGCTTAGTTATTTAGCTATTTACCATTTACCATGACCTTTTAGCCAACACCTGCAGCCAATGCATTATGTTGTCTTTCCCATGTACAAAAATGACAATTTGGCCACTTAATTAGGTACAACTTGCTACTACCTGGACAGACCCCTTTCAGCTGAGAAGTGCTGAGATTTTGGTTCATACTGACATGATGGCGTCAGGCAGTTGCTGCAGATTGGTCAGCTGCACGTCCATGATGCAAATCTCCAGTTCCAACACATCCCAGAAGTGATGTATTGGATTGAGATCTGGACTGTGGACTGGGATATTTTAGTACAGTGAACCCAATAAATGTTCAATAAACTAGTTTGAAACAATTTGAGCTTTGTAACATGGTGTGCAGGTGGTGGTTACACTAATTTAATAAAGACGTACATGGTCAACAACAGTTTACCATTTTAGTATTACATATAGTATTAAATGGGCACAATATCTGCCAATAAAAGATTCTTCACAACATTACACTGCCAGCAGCCTGAAGCATTGATATGTTGAATGGATCCATGACTTGTTCACACCAAATTATGACCCCACCATCCAAATGTCTTAACAGACCAGGTAAGGTTTTGATGAGCACGGCAAATGTTAGTAATCAATCTGCTTCACAGTTTGACTTTGCATTCATTGATGCTCTTCTGCAGTTTCTAATCAACAAGTATTTTTTTGCCCTGTGATAAACCCACCCCACCCCACCATTTATTTCAATGCAAATTTCAAAACATGTTGTCACTATGGAAACTAAACTAAAACAGTTAAACTAATAATGAGTTAATGTAGTGAATGTAGTAGTAACCCCGAATATAATGATGTTATTAGAAAAGGCATTTAAACTAATGTATTCACTAAATTTCAAGATGCTAATGAAAGATTGCCAAAAATCATGCAGACACTGTTACAGCTTACCAAGGTGATGGAATTATAATGACTAAACAATTAACACTAATAAAGTTTAAAAAAACTTGTGGAATTCATCAGCTATTTGATTTAAAAAGACACCCCATCAAAACAGGTTTATCACAGCTCATGGTACTAATAAATCTGATAACTGATTTGTCATAGACATGAAGGTTTCCTATTATCAGGCTTCTACAGATCATGCGACCCCAGCAATCAGGCGATATTGTGCAAACTTTTGCCTTAACTGCAGTAAATATCTGCTATATCTTCTCTCTTCCCCCACATCTGAGAGCTAGTAGGGTTGTATATCATATCCATTTCATTACTGCTGTCCTAATTACATCCAGCTGCATTGCATTGCAAATGAAAAGGTGGAAATGCAGAGAAAGCAGATAAATGTTGAAATAACATCCTCTGTGTTTTTCTTGATTGATGGAAAAAGTGTTGAAGACTTCTGTTTTCTACCTAATTAATTAGGACAACAACAGAAAAAAACCCCCATCCGCCCCAACACCACTATTTTAATGACCTGTCCCAGGCAAATTAAAGCAAATTATTCTTACTCTGTAATATGACTTATTCCGTCTGTTCTGCAAAGTTTATTAGGAGTGAAATCGTTTTGTGCTTCTCTGCTCCCATGATCCCTCCTTCACCTCTGCACAGGGACCAATGTTTTATTATGACCTAGTTCTGCCTCTCAGTAGGGTTTATGTGGAGAAACATAAAAGACGGTTAAGAAGAAAGCTGGATCAGAAGAAAGGAGCTGTATGGAAGAATGGATATTCGTTGGATCTGTTGGTGTGTACACGTCTGTGCCTGTCTTTGTCAGGCTAAAGTGTAAAGGAATTTTAAAAAGAAGAAAGAAAGACTCTGACACTTGCACATTCAGTCCACTCAGTTTTGTGCACTATTTCTTTTGCATACACAGGCATACAAGCAACAATACAATTATGTATATGAATGTAGTAGGATGAATGCACAGCAAAACAAATCAGATAATAAACTCAGACCTAGAAGGCCAATCACCTATGAGAAATCAACTTAATAAATAAATGCAGTTAAAGGTTCCCATAACAACTACGTCCAATGCCTTTGTTCATAACAAAGCTTTCCAATCATCTCTTGACAACAGATAATAGTACATCCAAATTAAGCTGTTTATCAGAGCTCAGCAAGCAAATATACTAGTGGTTACACTGTTAGCTTTCTGTGTGGAGTCCACCTTCCGGTGTCTGCATTTTTTACTCCGGTTTTCTCCCTCAGCACAAAGAAATGCGAGTTAGGTTAATTGATTACTCTAAACTGGCATTGACTTGTGTGTTTATGTGTCTGTGTGTGTGTGTGTGTGTGTGTGTGTATATATATATATAGTTATAAAACCAGATATAACCTTGTGTCACTGAAATGGCTACTGATGCCAACAGCGACATTAAGTAAACCAAATACCAAACACGCAAACTCTGTGGTAACAAAGAAACACAAAAAAAAGTGACTGTACTGTAAAGCTGCTTTGAGACAATGTTACATTGTAAAAGGCGCAATATAAATAAAATTGAATTGAATTGAACTGAATTGACCGAGGCAGAGACAGATGAATATTGTCTCGTATTTAACCAAGGGCAATGGCATTAAGATCAAACAATGCATCCTGAATGCAGCTGTCTCCAATACTTGAATGTGTACAGTGTACATAGTACAGTAGAATCCGGTTAATAGGACCAGCCGCTTATTCGGACCAAATCCTAAAGTACCAAAACAAATCCTATTATATACGTGTAACGTTATTCGCTTATTTGAACCAAAATTCCACTTAATCGGACCAAAGAACATGAGAGGAAGAAAAAGAAGCCACAAGTCGCCACTTAGAGCGGATGCAAAGCGGGTCAGCAAGATATGGGAGGATTTTTGGGATCCCTGGGAGAATTGATGCTTTTATCAAAGGTCAGGAAAT
>JAUZST010063876.1:0-22772 GCA_034779995.1 Parotocinclus haroldoi | reverse complement strand
ACACACACACACACACACACACACACACACACACACACACACACAAACACACAAACACACAAACACACACACACACAAATGTTCTGTGTATGCTTTCATTATAGTATTCCTCAAACAAATACACAATGTAGTAACAGCACACATCCCGATGTGTGATAAATATTATCTCTAATAATACCTTAAGTGTTATTTTAACAATTAGGTATCTGACATTGTTAAGTATGTTACTCCCTTTGCATTAAATAGTCAAAAATGCCCTAAGAGTTCATGTATTCACTGTGTCATGTAGCCAGGGAGGACGGACTACTGCAAATGCACACTGAGCACATGCACCGTCCTAGCACCACAAGTCAAGCAGGCCTTCTACATAAAAGCACTCAATGAATGAAAAAGGAGTGAACAAGCTACACCAGAAGACAAAATGCAGACATCACTAGTCTTGCAGTCTACTGGCTTTGAAAAGACAGATACTATGTTAGCAAAGTAGGTCAGAAATCAATTGCAGATAAAGACAGCTTGACAACTAGAATACTTCACCATCTGTGAACTAATCACTGTACACAATATGAAGAAGTATGACACACGTGTCAGCTGTTGCAGCATAAAAACACACTCAGCTAACCTGAGCGGAATCATTCCAAGTGCACTGTCAAAATGTGATAATATACTGTGTTTGTTCTGTACTATCATATATGCATTCATGCCCTGTTATTTGAATGTACCTTATTTGGAAAATTGTTAGGATAATATTTGTACACCCAACAGAGTAGTGCCCATGTTCTCAAATTGTTGTACAATTTTTTTTATTTATTTCTTCTATAATACAATAGAATAAACAAGCATCCTAAGAAGCCACTTAGAACATCCTTTACCTTCATTATTCCCAGTCATGTTAGCAGGTTATTTGCTTGGATACTCTTTAAGGGGAAATTTTTTTTTAAATGTATTGTTTATTTAATGTTGCAAGCTTATATATAAGCTTATGATAATCAGACAAATTCGTACTGGGCCAGCTTAGAGCAGGCATAGTCCAAGGTCGGAATCGAACCAGAGATCTGTGGAGCTGTGATGTGACTGCACATGCAGCTTGCAGTAGGGAACCAAAATAACCCATAACTTATAGCAAAAATTAGGTAGCAGAATACAACTGTACACTAAATAAATGCAATAACATTGACAGTGGTACAATAGGGTGTGATGCAATGTCTGCAGCATTCTGAAGAATATACAGGCAGATTACATAAGGTGTCTGTTCTGCAGAGACGAAGCATGTCTTATTTTTTCTAAGTTGGATTGAATGAGAGGTTTTTAAGGTTTTAAACTTAGAAAACCAACCACATCTAGCTGTAAATGTCTAGTCCATTTTTTACAACAGATCACCAGGCTGAAAGGGTTCAAATGGATAAGCAAATCTTCAGATGTTATTGTTGTTTTTGTGCTTGTGGTGCCATGGACATGTTCTTTTATTCTAACAGTATCTTCCAGTATCTTGGACTAATTAGTTATACAGAAAAGCCAAGTTCATGAACTACAAAAAGATTACTTTGGGCAGCACGGTGGCTCGGTGGGTAGCACTACCTCCCCACAGCAAGAATCCTATCTTGCATTTTGTTTGTAAAACATGTACTAATGCTTAAAAATGCTTTTTGTGTGAATACCCTTTATATTTACATTACAGCAGTAGAAAAAAGACTATCTGATCAATGTCCTGTTTCACATACCTGTATATTTAAACAAATCAAAGCAGAGCTTTATATAGTTATTTTTAAAAAAAGCAGCAGTGAGTGATTAGAGGACGCCTGTACTACTCACTGATGAAGGAAAGCAAAAAGATAGCGCATCACTATGATGAGGGGTCTGGGAAAGGAAGAGATGACTGTCCTTATCTGAGCCGCTCTCTCCACCGTGTTCTCAATCTCTGGTAATGAGACATGGAGAGATGGATTACAGAGTACAAATGAAAATGATCACAAAGTGCATCAGACATTGGAGAAGCACTCTCAGAAGACAATCGATAAAGCCAAATGTTCTAATGATGCTCCATCAACTAATAAAATTTGTACAGTAGCACAAAATAGTGCATTAGGCCGCACGCAAATATTATATATGAAATTATCTTACGGACACACTCCATGAGTTCAGTGAAGTTCTCCTCAGGGAACAGAGGTTTCTCCAGGTCTCTGAAATATAGTTTTAGAACTCCTGCTACTGAATCGATATCACACTCGCTGTCTGTCAGAGGATCCTCCCCTGTGAGAAAGACACATTATGTTAACATTGTACCGGTTGTGTGTACAAAGATCTACAAACATGCAAAATATTGAAGCCCACCTTATATAATTTCCCAGGTAAATAAATAGATACAAATGGGGTAAAATGGGAAAACATTAAGCTTTTAACGTCAAGAAACACATTAGCAAGAAACATAGTACGAGCCCTTCCCTATTAAATGTTGGTAAATTTCAATTTCAGTATTATTCCACTCAGTGCTAATGGCTAGAAACCGTTGATGAATAGTTAAAAAAAAAACATTTTCTGACTTTGAGTTAGAGGTTAACATGAGATCTAATATTCCCTGTAGGGTTTGACTCTGACCCTAACATCTCCTCCATCTCCAAACTGTAATGTGCTGGATGACATGAGAACTCACTGTGCCTCTCTTT
Source organism: Parotocinclus haroldoi (assembly GCA_034779995.1). NCBI lineage: Eukaryota > Metazoa > Chordata > Actinopteri > Siluriformes > Loricariidae > Parotocinclus > Parotocinclus haroldoi. The sequence continues at coordinate 20,109 of JAUZST010063876.1, read as the reverse complement.
CCTGGAATAAATAATGCAGAGAGACTCTACACTACACCTGTTTGATTATTTTTTTTGATTGTTTATACTATTGTATTATATTCTGTAATATTTAATCATATATGTTATTATATAAGGTGAGGCAATAGTCAAAGGGAACCCTATTATTACAGAATACAAAAGGGAAAATGACATGTCTGAATGCCCTAGCAAGTAATAGATAAGGGGTCCCATCTTCTAGGCTATGTCCGGAACGTGGCCACCATATTAGATTAAGGGCATGTATTTCCAATGGGAAGGTAGTCATGTGGCATGAGTGAAGACCAGAATTGTCTCAGAAATCAGATTTGAAATATTCAAAAGTTGTGAGCAACAACGGCTGGCCATTCCACAGGTCCACAACAGTCAATCCAATGACCAGGGAATGTCCAGCCACTGACAGTTTGGTGGCACCCCATCCTGTTGGAAATAACAGGGGAAACTGCCATCTTGGGTCAGAATGGATGGGAACACTTTATCCTGTAGCACTGTCAAGTAACGTTAAATTAGGTTAATTTAGGTTCTGGTCAATTAAAATGGGTCTGATTACGTGGGTGCCTCATACTCCATACCACACCATAACCTTCACATTACCTACAACTTTGTTGTCTGCAGTCAACTGGATACAGTGCTCCATTGTAAAAGATGCTACAAAAATAATTCTGACTTGACTTGAATTAAAACTTTCAACTACAATGCTAATGTTGTATAAAATATTTACACAAAACTAGACACACAAATGCAAGGGTGCCCAACCTCTTTTACAAAGCACTGGTGGCTTATGGTCTCTATAAATATAGCCATGATATAATGAGCATACAGCTCATGCTTACTGAAAAGGCCCCAGGATTGGTGAAGGTATTCCACATTAATTCTCACCTCTTTCGAAAGCATCTCTAATATGATTGACTTCGCTCTGAGAGCCTGGCACTCTGAATATGCCCTGGTGATGCAGACCTGAAATAAACAAATGTAAATTGCAAACAGATTATTCATCAAATTTAGAAATGCGCTGCCATTCCCACAACATGAGTCATAACGGGTTGATGCGCAGACTCACCATGGAGGTTGATGAAACGTATGCAGCTTTCCACCACTAAGGGTATCTGCTGCCCAGAGCTCTAAGAGAAGAAACAGAATGAAAAACGGTGTGGTCATGAGAATGGGAAGCTGAGCCGACAAATTGAGCGTGCATAAGTACACCAATGCACTTGGTTTGCGTTTGGAATAGACAAGGTTCAGTTACGGAGAAGCAAGCAAGTTGTCCCAGTTTATATAGTGTGTGTAGGGAAAATGCCAAATAAAGCAATACCTGAGTTCTAGACATACGCCTCCTTCTTCTTTAGTGGCAGCCAGAAAAACAGTTTTGGGGGGAAATCAAAAGAGAGAAGGAAAGAAGAATGAAACAGAAAATGCAGAATGGGCGGAAGAATGTGTGAGATATAGAGAAAGAAACCACCAGGTAGTAACCCAAAGCAAATATAAAAGACAAAAAGGCACAGAAAAGGAAAACAGGTAGAAGGGGACAGAGAGGAAAAGAGCAGAATCAAGAGGTCAAATTAAAAGCAATTCGTCCAAGGCTTCATTGTGTTCATTGAAATTCAGCAGGTGGGAGTTATTTCAGCGCATTTACACAAAGGAACAGGATATCAGAACTTAAAAACTTGCAGTATTATAGCATTGTCAGGATGGCTTGGCGCAAACTTTGTCCAATTGTCCATGTTAATCCAATTTCCAGCCACTTAGACAGAAATGTGTGCAATTTTTAATCAATGGGCTGCCCACGCTGATAACTCACTTAAGACAGAACGTGCATCAGAGCAGCTCTGTGATCCTGACTGGGCTACTCAACACAATGCGGTATAAAAAGAGGGTACATCCAATCGAGTAGTGTTCACTTAAGCTTAACTAAAGCTAAATCGGAGTAAAGCAAATATGGAAGCAGCCATTCTGACATTCTAAACACTGAGTAATTAAGAGAGAGGAAGAGAGATACAAGGAGCTTTGTGTATCAAAAACTCTGCTGATGAAGCAAGGCCAGATGGCAAGCTGCACCCAGCTGAGGTGAGCCCATGTCCCAGGTACATTACCTAGAACTACCACACACTGTGCCATGCTAATACGAAATGGAAAAGACAACAAGAGAGAGTTCTGTGCTGTGTGTTTCGCTTCATTTCACATGACAAAAGAAACCCTGAATAATTTTAGAGTTCCAGGCAGAGATCTTTAGCAAATTAATATGGCATCTTTGCAAAAACAAAGGCACCAAGCGTTGAAGGATCTGGAGATTTCCGAAGGCAAGCACAATAGTTACAGTCAAAGCAAACAGTGCTGTCAAGAACATGTTTTCAAATGAGCACATTAAGGAGGGACTCCAAGAAACACTGATGTTCCAGGACAGCAGTTTGGACTCTAGCAACACAGCATGGCACGGTACGAGCAAGGACAAAGAGTTGCATAATAATGATAGTAATGACTGTACTTTGGTTTCTGCAGAACAGCTAAGGAAGCATGTTATACTATTAAATATGAGGGATGTTCACAATTTTATGAATTTTGAAATATGCAGTCAGCCTAGTATAGTTTTACTGAATCTGGTATTTGATTAGACTTACATACGTTCACGAATACTTATAGTAGCTAAGCAGGAAATGCAGTTAAAAAAGCTTTTGTCAGTTTCCAAGACACATTTCCTAAAACCATGCGTCCATTTCTCCAAACTGTAAACACCAAACCTAATTCACCAGCTAGATTCGCAAAACTGGTGACTCTTCATGCAAAACAAACTGTTGCCTCAAAACAGTTCAAACAGTGCTCAAAACCAAACAAAGTTCAGCCAGATGAGGTCTCGATTCATTAAAAATGCAACACAGCACTGAACAGTCATTACAAACAACAACAAAAGAAAACACATGGATCAGATCATGAAGCTCTAGAAATAATCTTTCTTGTCCACAAAGGAAAATGCATATTCTAAACATGTGTTTACCATTATGCAACCCAAATGCATCACAGTGTAGAATCTGTTTTAGTGGGTGAAAATACATTTGCAAGTTGTCTTAATAGGTGAAAAGCGCTTGAGGTTCCAGTTCAATAAACGGGTTCAAGGCACTGAACATTTAGTGCAACAGCAGAGTTTAGTGTTTTAGGAATTGAGAAAACTATAACCATATCTTTGGAAACCTGCATTCACATATTAAATGTCTAAAACAATAGCCAATCACTTTATTAGGTACACCACCTTGTTTCTGCAATTGTTGTCTATAATTGTAGTTCTACAATTCAGACTGTAGATCATCTTTGATACTGCTCACTCTGTCCTGTAACTGTCAGGACCCCCACAGGACCATAACAGATCAAGTGTTAATAGCACTGGATCATTCTCAGCACTGCCGTAGTGGTGTGCTAGTGTATGTTTTGGTGGTGTGAGTGACTTAGATACAGCAGTGATGCTGGAGCACACACTCCCAGCTTGTGTTAGGCAACTTCTAATCCATTAACTTTCACATACTTCACATACTTGGGATAAGCAAAACCTGAACATATCATACTAAACAATATGCCAGTAAAAAGTTAATATTGCTGATACTCTTTTGTAAACATCCAGTACTAGTGTAAAGATGACGGTTTGGGATGCATCCTCTGAAATGCACTTGCTGTCACAAGCTAGGTTTGTGAAGAGGGACATACAATATCATATAAGCTTGTTTTTTGGTTGGGTTGTCAGACCATAAAAATATCGCATCACAATTTGAATAGCAAAAATGCTTAAATGTGAGATTCTACTTTTAGGTTCATGCACATGTACACAAATACATAAACATCAGAAAAAACACACTTGCATGGAGGCAGTGAAAATCCTTCTCCAGTTTTCTCAGACTTACAAAGAGGCATGTGGCATTTGTGTATAAGCCTGTTTCTTAAAACAGCAGCCACAATGTCATGGAACAAAACCACCATTGCATACCACATCAGCTTCACACAAGAGTGCAACCATGCAAACACAAAGCACAGCAGTTTGGCAGGAACTCTTTCAGCATAGATTACTACAGATAAACACATGGAGGGCTATGACTTGATATGACAATGTTTACAACAGCTAAAATGGTTACGCACTCTCATTTCACTATATCATTACAAATGTGACTCATTACGAATCACATTTGGCATCTCAACATTAAAGAAAAGTTAATGCCAGCAAACACTAAATCCTCCTATTATGTTATGGGTCAAGTTGAGCTATTTGCACATTTGTGTTGTCTGAAACACTGGTTACTCCCACTTTATCTCCATTAAATTCTTTGCCTTTTGTTATTTAGGCCTGTGAAATCGTGACACAAATTGCGGTCACACTGATGTGTTGTGGAAGGTCTGTACAATATTTGTGTACAAAGATGTTTTGGGTCATATTGAGCTGTGACGCTTGTATGTATGTATACCGTATGTACAGAGTTGGTTTCACAATCCTAAAATAAAAACCTGTTTTGATGTATACTGATGTTATGACTGGTTCTGATTCCCTGAGATGAAAAACTGAGCTTCTCCACATGTCTTGTCAGTGCAGCAGCAAACACTCAGACACATCAATACTAAAAATTAGTTGACCGACAGTTCAAGAAGCTCAATCACAAATATTAAACTGTGATATGAAAAGAAGGAATATGTTTCAGAGACAGAAGATACTTCAGTTGATGATTCAGATGTTGATTTTTTGAAGAGGATTCAGATGATAAATCTGGCACAGACTCCTCTTAATATCAATGATAGAATATCAACAGCAGAACAGAGCCACCATCAAGAAGAGCTGAGCCATGGAAGTAGCTGAAGTTGAAGTTCAGCTTCTAATGGCAAAATGGTTCCTGGGCCTACAGGACATGTTTTCAATCGAGCCCATTACATCTAATCATCTTTTGAGCTCTTTATACTGCAACCAGCTGATAATATTATACATGACATGAATACTGACAGCTGGAAGAGCAATGAAATGAGGGCCACTGTCCAGAAAGTTCAAGTTGACATATACACACCTGTAGCCAATCAACGAAAAATGTATCCAGTGGGCACAGTTGGTGGCAAGAATGGAAAAAAGTTGTCAGGTCTGCCAAATCAGCAAGACTGTAAAACCAGAATCACATGTATGTAGTGCAAAAAATTAGGGGATTATTCTAACAAAAACGGTAAAAGGCTAATTGCTAAGTAAGAATAATTACAAAATACAAAAAATGAAATACAAAAATTTGGAAATCTTTGCATTACGTTTTATCTGAATTATTTTATTTGGGTTATCACAATGCTACAGTTTGCAAGGTAAATATGTATTAAATAGTTGTTAAAATGGTATATGCAGACCATAGGTGCTCATATATCTTTTTTCTAAATTTTATTATAAGCACTTGTTAGATTCACTTGACCCTTTGCTTGTTTTTGAGTGTATTTGAACTGTGCATGTTAATTTGACCTGTCGCATTAAAGTTGTATTTTTTTTTTACATAATATGAGGATTAAGCAAAGCAAACAAATGCTGTTTATAGCAGCAAAGCAAGGCAAACACAAAAGCACTGGAAATTTACACTGGGAGGCACTGGTGAGATCGCTTGATAGCCACTGCCACATAGTGTAAGCTGAAAGACACCAGAAACATTGGAGGAATGCGGTAAAAACGCTGGAGGGCTGCGTGGGGCACAGCGCTGTACCTGGATGAAGGAGATCATGTCTCCAGAGAAGAGTTTGTGGTGGTACTGGGAGCAAGGCCTGGCTTTCCGCACACGCACTGACCTACCAGGCTGTGTTCTGGGAAATACATACACGGCACTCCACTGTAACACTAGCATCATTACACACATGCGACAAACATGCATATTATATTCATTCACACAAACACAATATACACAGTATGACATGCGCACTAATGTGCTAAATTAGCAGCCCTGCTATTCAAATGGCTGAACTGACACCGTATTACAAAATTTAGAAGATTATACAGGTGTTTTACTGAAGATGAGAGTGGAAATCCAGCTCATGCGCACCAGTTTTGGTTCAGTATTTGCTAAACATACTGCAAGCCCCAATAGGCAAACATCAGCACATGCTCTCTGAGCTGTGGACAGTGTCAGCAGCACAGCTGTGTGTGACTAACACACCAACCAGGAACATACATAGAAACAGTTTTTTTTTAAATCCATACCTGGAAGGATCACTGTCAAACGCCTCAGCTGAAAGAAATAAACAGAAATAGTTACAGATAAGTACAACTCCTTCGTCACAGGGAGCAACTCATGAAATCACTGATTTAATCACCTATATATGTCTTAGCTATGTTTATTAAATAGATTTGACACACCTTTCTGTATGGCCTCCTTCATCAGATCGTGTTTGGCCTGGAGTTTGCAGATTAGGGAGCTACCACTGAGATACTCTTTAACTTTCTGAAAAAAAGGAAAATAGACCAAAACAAACTGTATTAAACATATCTACATTACAGGTCATCTTTAATCAGCTATTTATGTTTTGATATAAGTCCCTTTACATTGAAGTAGAAGGCCTCTGTGTCTTGCTGATTAGCTCGGCGCTTGGTCAGGCTGGGCTTGGGACTGGGGCCATCACCTGTGATCTCTGCTGAGGGGCTGGCTGAGACATCTGGGGTGGGATTACAGTCATCATCACATATACTCTCCAGCAGAGCAGCATAGGTCGCCTTTAAGGTTTTACTGATCTGTGAAAAATGAAAAAGACGGTAGGATAAATGTAACAACACCTTAAGGGATAACAATAAAGTTGTACACAAACTGAAATGCAAAATACAAAATCTACCAAAAATATAATCAGTAAGACACATTTGGTCTTGTACTCGAGCGGCAAGATAACGCAATTAAGTTATGGGCAATCCCATACCGGGATTTCTTGAAAAAGCAACTGTACCCTACTTGGCTAGTAAGTTTGTGAGAACGACCACAACTGAAACTCCACCTGCTTTTTAGTTCACTATATATACCACGGCTTCCATTGCCACAAAGTTTGACTACCCACAACCTTAATTTCATCAATCATATGTCTCAATAATGCATTCACAACACTTGGTAAAGACCTATCTGTCTAACATAAAGCAAAATACTAGAACTCTAGAGCACCGTTAATTTCCACAAACATTGGCTTTACCATCAAAATTTGAGAGCAATGTTTTCGCTGGCAGCATGTTTAGTTAATTAATGCATGTTGATTAATGCATACTACGTATATATAGTACTGTGCAAAAACTCTTAGCCCCCCCCATTAGTTTACACTGCTCATACTTTCAACATTAGGTTATATTTTATTTATTTGTAAGCAAGATATTATGACCACATATAAATACATCTCAGTCATTTTATTGGAATACAGTCTGAAAAAAAAACAGGAATTTATATATAATCTAAAAATAACTGAAATAGACGGATTCAACAGGTCACAGTGTCAAGAATATAGTATGACCTTGAGCAATAGTAGCATTTGGGAGCTTCATCTGGATGCCAAGCATCTACACTGCTCACAAAGATTAGGGGATACTTTAAGATGAAATCTCCCATTATGAAATATCCCTTAATTTTTGTGAGCAGTGTTTCTGCTCCATGTGTTAAATGGCATTGTACGAGGGAGACTGGGCTATATTTCTCATCAGAATTTCATGGAGGTCTTACACTCTAAGGTACTGAATGTTTTTGTCTTGTGTACATGTAAGGAAACACTTCTTGATCTTACTTGGTCTTGATCTTATTCGAGTAGTTGTTGAAAACAACTGAAATGACACTGTTAAACGACCCACATTTGTGTACTGTTATTGTTTCATTACCATTGTATGATGACAGGGTGTTTTATTAGTAAAATACTGTTTTACTGTTACATACTGGACACCGTGGGAAACTATTTAAATATCAATGGAAGTACCACTGGAATTAAGAATCCAGAGTGTCCACTGAACACTGAAGATGAATGAAATAATTACTGAATGATCACTTTCCATTGAATTTCAATACAAGGTAAAAGTTACAGCAATGGTCATAGCAAACTACAACTATTTCACTGTACAGTTTTTACAGTATCTGTTTTGGAAGTGACATTCTGATTTATACTTGGAAATGTGCAGCACCTTTAAATACACAGAGAAGTCATGAAAGCAGTGCAAGAAGTGCTGTCTGGGACCCCTGTGATGGACTACTTACGCCCTGTGTTCTGTATTCCCAGACCAGAAAACACTCGTTTTGAAATATCCCCTAGGTTTTGTGAGATGTTTAGTTAGTTATTTACCATTGATTCTTTAAACGGATTTCAAAGTAATGTGACATTAGAATTCCCTGTTATGTGCTTATTTACCTCTGCTTATCGTTTCTTGCAGCTCTTTATGTGAATACACAGCACAATAAGATTTGGATTAAATCATGTTTTCATGTACCTCTTCTGTTTCCAGGGTAACAGTGGACAGCCTGGACTGAAGCTGCTGGTATCTGGTTTCCATTTCATACCTCACCTGACAGTCTGCACTCACTTCACACACCTGCCACACAAACATGGGCGAACACAGACAAAAACAGCTGATCAATCTTATCCGGTGCAACAAAGAATTCTGGCCTACATAAAAAACCACAGCCCAAAGGTGAAACAGGGTGAGCATGTATATTTCTTACCTGGTCACCTTCATGTGGCTGATGCTGGAATCGAAAAGGCAGGCAAAAGACAGTGTTGTGGGCCTGCAGCAGGGCATCACGATCATGGCTTTGGTCCAGACCACTCACTGCATTCTCCAATTGCTGCAGACCATTCTTCAGGTTCTGTTGTGCCCTGTTTCTGTTGGAAAGGTAACCACGCATCACCCGTGTGACAGAGAGGTGATAGCCCAGATCTGTGCACTGCAAACACACAAAAAAGTGGGATAAATATTACAACTTAAAAGGTGAAAGATTAGAATTTCGAGAATGAGTTATACAACCCCAAATCCCAATGAAGTTGGGACGTTGTTTAAAGCATAAATAAAAACATAATATCATGATTTGCAAATCCCTTTCAACCCATATCCAACTGAATACACTACAAATACAAGATATTTAATGTTCAAACGGATACACTTTGTTTATTTGCAAATATTTACTAATTTTAAATTTGATGCATGCAACATATTCCAAAAAAAGTTGGGACAGGGGTAACAAAACACTGGGTAAGTTGAGCAAATATTCCAACAGTTTAAGAGCAATGTTTCTCAATGTGTATTTGCAATGAATTTGGGGATTTCGTTATCTACAGTCCATAATATCATCAAAAGATTCCGAAAATCTTGAGAAAACTGTGCAAGTAAGCGGCAAGGCCAAAAACCAACATTGCATGCCTGTGACCCTTGATCCCTCAGGTTGCACTGCATTAAAAACTAACATCATTCTGTAATGGATATTACTACTTGGGCTCAAGAACACTTCAGGAAACCATTGTCAGTGAACATAGTCGCTCCACCTACAAGTGCAAGTGAAAACTCTACCATGAAAAAATGGCTTTTCTACCAAGTGAAAGCCATATATCAACAACACCCAGAAATGCCACCAGCTTCTCTGGGTCCAAGATCATCTGAAATGGACTGACGCAAAGTGGAAAAGTGTCCTATGGTCTGATGAGTCCACATTTCAAATTGTTTTTGGAAATCATGGACCTTGTGTCCTCTGGGCCAAAAAGTACTGTTCAAAAGCTAGCATCTCTTGACGGTATGGGGTGTGTTAGTGCCCATGACATGGGTAGCTTGTACATCTGTGACAGCACCATTAATGCTTAAAAGGTACATACAAGTTTCGGAACAACATATGCTGCCATCCAAGCGATGCCTTGTCAGGGACGTGCCTGTTTAATGCCAAGCCCCATTCTGTACGCATTACAACGTGGCTTCATATTAAAGAGTGTGGGTACTGTACTGGCCTGCCTACAGTCCAGACTTGTCTGTATTGTATTGAATCTTGTTAAAAGGAAGATGATGTAACAGAATGGTAAACATGCCTCTGTCCCATGTTTTTTGGAACATATTGCAGGAATCAAATTCAAAATGAGTGAAGATTTAAAAAAAAGAGTTTACCTGTTTGAACATTAAATATCTTGCCTTTCTAGTGTCTTCCACTGAATATAGGTTGAAAAGGATTTGCAAATGATCATATTCTGTATTTATTTGTGTTATACACAACTTCATTGGACTAACGTCCCAACTGCATTGGAATTGGGGTTGTAGATGAGCAGATTTGTTTGTCGAGACCGGTTTGTTAAACCGCTGATTGTTGGCATAATAATTCATACATACACAAGAGCTGATCAAGAGTTGTTAAAACTTTTAAAGCTTTGTAAATGCAGAACATGCAGGACGTGAAAACAAATATACACACTACAATAGAGTAGCCAGTTTACCTAATAGCAAGCTTTTGAGAGATGAGAGGGAGTACTTGAAGTAAGCCCATAACGACAACTCAGGACTCTTAGAATTGTTGATCTAAAGCCCATAGAAGGCCTGTTGTGTGAACGAAAGAGGAGGGTGTAACCCCCTGAACAATCTGGAGTTAATCTGTAAAGATGAATGGCCTCAGATTCCTGTATTCTCCAACCTTTAAAATCTTATAGAAGAAGGCTGACAAAGTATCAACTGCAGAAGTGGCAGGAAGTGTGGAACGTGTAGTTTTTCTAAAAATATATAGAAATATTTCCTGATGATTTTCTAAATGTATTTAAATTAAATACAATTTTTATTTTGTTTCTCTTTTTTCAGTGGAAGATTAAACTAATTCTAAGCTTTCTATCAAAATAATTCTGAAATGAAAACAAAAAGCAAAACAAATTTACAAAAACCAAAACTATCAAAAACAGTACCATGGCCCATGGCATGAAACCACACCTTCTGACCACAATTACACGAAGAGAACTGAGAAGGCCAGAAGAAGGAACCAAGACAAATATCCAAGTGAAACAGAAAGTAGACAAACTGGTGTTGTGCGGTATATCAGTCTAAAGCACTCACGTCAATCAGAGTACAAATGTCCTCGAGATAGTATTTATTCATGGCGGCATTTGCTGCTGCGAGGTTGAGCAGGTAGTCGTTGCGAGCTTTAGTGCACTTCAGCTGAGTCTCTTGTACTTTCCCTTGCCTCTGCACAATACACAAACACACACAGGAAACAGTGGGTTATAGATACATGCCGAAATATCTTCCTGTGCCATCTTCAGAAAGATTAAAAAAAAAGCTCTACCTTCTCCATCAGCCTCTCGATCTTCTTCGCTGTACTGCGCCTTTGCCCTCCTGAATGGCCCTCCTGTCGCTCCTCCAATCGGGTAGCTTCTTTAAGCTTGCCTTCAGCAGCGAGACTCTCAGTGTGATACTGGTGATAAGTCTTTAAAGCCTGAAGCGAACAACAACAACAATAATGATGATGTATATTAAAATTAAATATGACTGCACAGCACACGCTTTGGTTTTATTTGGCACAGAAATAGTAAGAAAAAGATAATGTCTACTCTTAAAATTTTAATATTGAAGCTGTCAATTGGACCGTATCCTACCCTCACCCACACACACTCACAAATAGTCCAAGGACCTTGAGCCCAGCCTCTTGTAAAAGGTAAGCTGTTGTCTGAGGGGTGATAGCCTGTTAATCCAGGAGATGTCACATGCACATTCACTCGTGCGCAAGCATTTCGGAATATTAATGTAGGGACTGCCTTCCATTTGGTCATAAGAACACCGTTGTTTTGTAATAACAGATATGTGGATAGAGATATGAAAGAACATGCAAACATCATGGCTGTGCTGGGATTTAAAGGTGGGTTGATGGGGTTAGTTGGTTGGTTGGTGGGGTTTCAGCTCTTCAGCCATTTCGTGACAGGAAAGTTATTGTCGTAGATAGTGTTGCTATTTTTTAATTAATTAAGTGTGGGTTCTTAGTTTGGTGATGGTCAAGAAATTTAGTACAGTCGATTCCGGTTAGTCAGACCACATTGGGACAAGATCATTTTGGTCCTAATAACCGGCTGGTCCGATTAAAAGAACATGCCCTATGTTACAAGACGGGACGTGCTATATAACATATTAAATGTTTATTAAACCTTTATTGTGCGATTTACAAATACAGCGAACGTACAAACAAGAACTACTGTTGCTTACCAACTTTGTTTGCAAAGTAGTTCGAAACGATTGACATAATGTATAGATACTCAGCATGCAAAGCATAATACTTTAAAAAAAAACAAGTTCTTACTTAATACCAATCAACGTTTGAAGAACTTATCCAGTGTGATATGATTCGCTTTAGCAGTGGCTAAGTGATTTTTGGCTTCTTTTTTTGTAGTAAATAGAAATGTTCGGTAAAGACCTGTAGGTGGCAGTAGAGGGCTGGGGAGAAACTCGGGGAAAAACGAAGAGGTATTACATGCTGTACATGTTTTTAGGTAGGTTTAGGTAGGAGTAGGTTTGGGTTGATGGGGATGTGATACAACAGCGCTAATGACTGAGCCACTGTGATGCTTCATTCTTCACTGGATTCTGTTTTTAATAGTCCCTGTCTAACAGAATATAAGAAAGACTGAGCAATTCTGTCCCTGGGTGACCAGGTGAAATTATTTACCAAAACAGGTAGTGAAGGTCACTCCATATTAAAAAAAAAATCCCGCTAACATTCTTGCTGCTAATCTATTCCAGTTCAAAATTTTTCACTACTGGTGTGATAACATTGAAAAATCAAACTCACTGTCTGCAGCTCTATGGTGACCTTAAAGAGCTCATCCTGCATCTGAAGACCCACTTCCTTACTCTGCAAAACACAATCTCAGAATCAGCCAACCTGCATAGGTGAGTACAAGCAGGTGAACGAAAGGATTCATATACGTAGGTACCTTTTTGGCTAGACGGAGGTTGTCCTCAATACAGTGACTTAGGCGTTGGTTGAGGGTGGTGCTGCAGATCTCACTGAGCAAACTGTGGTCTCGGCTCTCCTGCTTGGTCTGTGTTAGCAGCACTGACCAGCACTGAGACACAGACTGGTCCATCTGCTCCTTCCTGAGAAAAGAAGGACATGGGTGAACATCTTATCTCCTCTACCTAATACTGATTTGGCTCAGATTGGCTTTCTCCCTTACATAAGTGCTTATGTAACATCATAGATCTGCATTTCACCTCGCACATACCTAGTCTGCATGGTTACACACAGCAGCTACATGAGCAGCATCATTCAATCACTATGTGTCTTGACAACTCAAAGCATATCCACACATGACAGGTCAGAGTTGAGATTACAAGTCTATTTGATCCTGGATTAACATCCTTAACCACATCTTTTGAATTTCTATAACAAGGCCAGCAGTGGACTATTCCAGGTATTTTTATATTTTCTTTCCTTAACCTATTCCATTGTCACTATCAAATACATTGAATGTGAGTAAATGTATCATACACAGTTTACATGCTCGGTTCCCTCTAGAGTGCAGTAACTCCCTCCATCATTTGTTTAGTTGGAGAAGATATGCCTCCAATAAGTTACCACTGAGGACTCATTATATTAAATCTACTTCGTTATTTATTTTTAATTTTATTACTAATTTAAAATGTATTATTGATTTAAGTTGTAATATTTACTTAATTTTACTATTACTACAACTTAATTAAGTTGACATCTAGGCCACCCAAGGAGGATGGGTTTTTGAGTCTTGGTCCTCCCAAGGTTTCTTCCTTCTATATTCAGGGAGTTTTTCCTTTCCACTGTCACCCTAGGCTTGGTTCATTTGGATTTGCCTTTTAACATGATATAATGTTGGAAAGCTGCTTTGAGACAATGCACCATCGTAAAAAGCGCTATATAAATCAATCTGACTTTGACTTACTTCTAACTAGAATGTAGTAAATGTTTTGTGTTTATATCCAAGCAGTTTCTCCTAGCGTCCCTATTTTTACAACTGGGTCATGATCATAAAATGAGCAAACAAAGATTCCATGTTGCACCATCTATGTAAAGTGTAGCCGATAAGGATGATTTACTTCTTGGTTTTGAGGGTGAACCTCTCACTGAGCTTCTCCAGAGAGCGGGCATACTCGGCCTCGATCTCCCCTCGGCGGCGCAGGTAATCGCCCAGATCTTGCAGCTGTTGCGTCTTCTGCTCCAACTGAGTGTCCAATACCTTCAGCTGCTCCGAGAGCTGACTACGCACCTCTGAGAATGAAAATATAAGATACAAAGAGGGATCCAGACATTGAAAAGACATGAGCACTTCCACCTCGATGGTTTGCCGGTTGCCTGGGGGAGTCATGCACTTGGATACACTGTCACCAATTTGTCACAAATATTAAATATAGCAGAGGGTGAAACAAAGACAACAGATCTGACTTGACTCAGAGGGTGTTAGAGCAAGCAAGAAGGAAGGCAAGCAATAATTAGAGATTAATATTACTAATCAATAATTAATAATAAGATAGTAAGTAGTGTGCCCTTTACCTTTGATCTGCGTCTCATACTCTGCCACAGTCCCCCTTTCTTTCCGCAGTTTTACGTGTGATGTCATGGTCTTGCAGGGAAATCCTGCAAAGTCCTGTTAGGTAGCACACACCGTCCTCAAGGTTCAATGACTTCTGTTTAAACAGACTTCAGCTGTACACAGTGAGACGAAGAATAACCACAGACCAAGTCAGATGTTGTGATTGCACTCTCTCTCTATGTGATCTGACTAACTGAAAACCACGCAGATACTTCAGACCTTTGCCGCTGCAGTATCAGTGTTAAGAAGTGATCTGAGTGTGCCAGGTAGATTATCCGTAATTATCCGTTTCCACAGCACTGTTCCTCAAGGGTGAATCACTAGCCAGTGCGCTTTCACAGTTCCTGCTTTCAATCCAAGTGACCAGAAAACGTTTCCCTTATTTGCTTCCTGAGTAAGTGGATGAATTTGATTGTCTTTGCCTAAGAAACAAAAAGAAAGACAGAGAAAACTAAATGAATTTTCTGCAGAATGCAAAAACCAGTGAACTAAATTCATCAGCATCCTGTCCACATCCGGTTTACCACAGACTTTCTTACTAAGACATCCTGTGAATATGTGCTGTATGTGCTGTAAAACGTACAAGTGCCTGAGGTTTTCTAAAAATATTAACACTAATATCGTTGATTTTCTTCATGGGCTGCTATTCGCACATTCACACATTTTTTTAGAGATAGTTTACAGTAAAAAAGTCATAGCACTGCAGCTGCCAAAGTAGCATGTACTTTTTATGCAATGGATTGAGCAAAGATGTTGAAATGATACTTTGTTGCTTTTCTTAATGATACCAAGATGGTGTGAGGAGGTCAGCAAGACTTAAAAACAATCAATTCTTCATGACTGTCAGTTTAGTTAAGACAGTTCATTTGTTATAACGTTTGCAGAAAACCAACATGAAATACTTTATTACCAATTTACTTGCAAATCAAGTTTAAACATGACTGTGACCATGGCTTTGTCTCATTACATTTCACAGTGTTCATCAGTACCGCCATGTGATTCCCTCCCTCCATGTGACTTCCTTATCCAAGTGAGGGAGGGTACTGCATAGATTGCCTATACTACATATCAACTGCCCAGGAAAACCTGAAAGTGTATTTTTGGTTATTACTGGAATCGCATTGTAAAGTTGAAAGACAGGTCACCATTATACAATGGTAGAAAATATAGCTGAATTGTTCCATTTACAGTTCCTCATGCAGATAGAAACAGAGTACAAGGGTAGCCATGTTATACCACCCATGTAGCAGCGAGTGACAGCTTAACAATGTCAGGTTTTGTACCCCTAATCTCTCAGCCAGTAGCCCAGAACGCAAAAACATGAATCCACCACTGTTTACAAACTATTCTTGGTACAGTGATGGAGAAAAGCGCATTCCTTTAAATTACAAATACAGAATAAGCAGCAGAGTGAACAGTTACAATATAAAGTATTGTAGCATATCAACACAAGACACTTTTTTACTATACTGCTCACAAACATTAGGGGATACTTCAAAATGAAATATCCTATAAAGAAATATCCCCTACTTTTTGTGAGCAGTGTACATGATATGATATGATATGATATGATATGATATATGAGTCTAGATGGAACTTGTTTGACCATTCTACAAGTTACTGCAAGGTCTGTAATACACAAACTCTCAATATCAGCAGGGAACAATTCGGGCCTACTAGGACTTCGGAGAAGAAATGTATAAAATGTCTCAAACTAACACGCCATTATAATGTGTTCATTTTTATTTAACAGCATACAAATTACTTATTTTTTGTATTTCCTCTTTCTAGTTATAGGAATAACCTTGTTAAGGTTTGCCTGTAAGCACAAAATTGAGATGGTAGATTATCCAACTAGAGGTTTCTTTCCAAGGTAGCACTCAAGAGAGCTGCACGAAGACACGATGGGCCAGTTGTGAGTCATATGTGAACACAATTAAAAAGTGACAGGGAAACTCAACAAATCAGGTTTTGACTGCTAACAGTTGAGACCACCTTTGAGAAAAAACAACAGGCAATGACTTCCTGAATACCGAGGTATACAGTGCTAGCACATCTAAACGGGGTAGGTGGTGAATCTTACAATACTGAAGTGCTATTCCAGATGTTTTTTTGAAAGTTTTGCATTCCTATGATGAATGTAAAATTTCAATAAGCAAAACCGATGTTCACGTTTAACATGCACTGACTATTTTAAATGCAAGTCCCATACATAGATTCTACTCATTTATTTATTTATAGCATTTATGTCCCAAACTGAAGGCGCAATTCTCTCAGCAATTCGTATCACTGTTTGTGAATTTCCCTTCCACTCTTTACAAAGCAGTTCACATGTAATGGGAAACCATATTTTTTTATGCTGACTCTGCACTCTTGAAGACTGGATTGGAAATAATAATGATGGTGTCAGCTTTAATTGGAGGCACGGGAAAAATATCTAAATGTGAAAGTTAAAGTACATGACCTCAGCATGTTTTCTTAATTGTTAAATTAAAACAAAAAACATTTTAGATGTAAAGTTTTATTTAAAATAACATTTCAACATTCCATAAAAAGCGCTACTGGTTCTCTGCAATTTGACTCATTGGAAGTTGGCGAAGTTGAGGAGACCTGACTCATCACATCCGCGCGCGCGCACACACACACATACACACACACACACACACACTTACTGCATTTAGCAGACGCCCTTATCCACTGAGTCTTGCAACATACAGTTTCAACAATTGAGGGTTTACTACTTCGCTCAAGGCCCAATAGTGACATCATGGCACTCCTGGTCAACAGTCCAGTGCTTTGATGTCTGCATCACCACAGTTCCTCTTCCCCCTCAGAAACACAAAACGGTTCTTCTATCGTTGTAAGGACTTTCCATTGACAAATTGTTAGTGTAGATAATTAATGCTACACGCACACCTTACGCTATCCTCAGTAATTAAATATTTTTTTTAATATTTTGGGTTTTTAGACGACCATAAAATCATGTTGTGGTTTTGCATTTACAGTGCTGAGGTAGATTTATGTATAGAGAGGACTAAGGAGCCCTTTTACAAAGAGAGCCTAGTGAAAGGGAGAACATAACTAACATAACTAAGCTGCATGACTCTACAGTAGAGGCCACTTCAGTACACACTAGATTCTTTTTTGCCACCCACCCTCATTTAGAGAACCACGTGTGTAGAAAAAGTCAAACTTCGGAGACCATGTAAAGCCATGAAGCCTTGTTTTGTGGTTCTAATTTGGAGCTGGAAAGTAACTCCATTAAGTTATCAGTCATTAGAATATATACATCAGACATGTCTACAGATACACACAATGGAATCTTGGGCAAAGGGTATGCATATTGTATGCAGTCATGAAACCTGCACAAATGCATTTTGGCATGTCACAGCTCAGAATTGACTGAGCAGATTAGATTGGTAAGGCTTTTGTAAGTGTTTCAATCACTCTTGAACACTCTCTTGATGCATCCTCTTAATATTTTTCTCTGGCTTATCGTCTATAAACTGAACTTGGAGTTGAATTTCACTTTAACTCTAATCGCAGATTAAAGCAATACTATAAAGTTTAGTAGGTAATGAGATGTATAGCTGACACGTCATTAAGACTTTTGTGTTTACATTTTTGCCTTCACCATTAAAACAACAGTATATTTGATCATATTTTAATTATCGAAAATTAATGAATACTTGTCACCAGGTTGCATGTGCTATCAACACTAGCATATACTGTATATAAGCAAGCTTTTTAGCATCGTTAACAGTAAAGTAGGTAAAAGTTATCTTTTTATTCAGGTTTTTGCATTTATGCAATCTTGATTGCATGTTGTTAACTTTACCTGTCTGATGTAAGTTATTATTAAAATATTGTTAAATAAGTGCAGTACTCTAGTTATGTGATTAAATATGCTAAGAATATGCGGTTTCCTAATGTTTGTTAGTATCTTCCAGCAGTGGTCCACTGTTTGTGTGCCCAATACTCAACAACACACAAGCACAAAAAAAGACTAACCTGTCAGGATTCTCAAAGAAACAATATTGCCCGTCAGCAATAGAAGTCACTGCTGGTTCAGAAAGAACATGTCTCAACAAACCCTGTATCGTACCCTGCTACTATAGTGCTGCATAGCTGCAGGACTGCTCAGAGTGCAAACCATGTTAATCCATTGAAAGTAATGAGTGCAAGAGCAAAGAAACTGGACGATGGACCAATAGAAAAGGTTTCCTGTTCCTAAGAATCCTGTTCTCTTTTACATCAGATGGATGACCAGTTTTGCACACTGTTTACCTGGGGAAGTGAAGGGATCATGATGCACTGTGGAAAGACCAGCTAGTGTAGGATGACCAGACGTCCTCTTACCTGGACATCTTTTACAATCTTTTTAAGGCTTAAAAAATGTCTGTGAATAATTTCATAAATGTTATACTAGTTTACAAAGTTAGGGAAGCATTTCGTTCACAATCTAGTCATGCTCTGCCCCTACTCCGTTCGGTTTGCTTGAGTGAGAAGGGGGACTGGCTGGTGAAGTAGCCTAAAATTTTCAGATTGCACGGTCCGAGTGCAGATTACTGTTTTTGGTTGATAGCCTTCTCTGTAAACATTTAATTGGTCAGTCTGCACCTCAGTATGACAGACAAAGCACGTATCTACCCGCATCTCGAGCAGCTATGCCAAAACGTAAATGTAAGTTATCAGATGAATTTTTTTTTTAATTCCCATGTTTTTGTCTTGGTCTCAATCCATAAGAAGCTGTGTACCTGATGTGTAAAGCTGGTACTTGCGTGTCTGTGAAATGCAAACGAGTTAGCCTTTAAGCACAGTGCTTTCTTCTGAATGTTAGTGTTGTTATGGGCCAATAAAGCTCTTTTACAGATACGTATCAGCCATATGTCTAATATACAACTTACACCCCCCCTACACACACACACACACACACACACACACACACACACACACCCTTAGTGAAGGGAGTTTGATGCTCTGGGTAATGTTCTGCTAGGAAACCCTAGGTCCAGGCATTCAGTCAATCATGTGCCACATAATTAAACATCTTCAAAGACCATGGTTATAATGCTCTGGCTTCGGTTGATGCGTACTTTGTAGACTGTATCTTTGTATCCCATCTCTAAAGGAATGAGCATTTTCATGCTGCGCCTAACATTTGTTAGTAAAATGATTTCTATTACTCATATCTTGCCTTGTGCAGACTAGGCTTGGGGCAAATGTAGAGACCAAATTTGGAACAGGCCAAATGATATGGTACTGAAACAGAAAAGAGCATGAACATAGACATGTAAAATAAGTCATAATGCTTCAATAAAAAGTTAAATGAAAGACTTTTGACCATCAAGCATCTTAACATCTTAACATCCTTGCCATTCTAAAACACATATGGCAGACAAAAAGGCAACAATCCCTTGAATGTGACTTTTCTTACAAAAACACAATGATTTTACTTCTTGTACTTCATGCCTATATGACTCTCCACCAGCTGTAGTGGTTGGTAGCCTCCAATGAACATATTTTAGTCATCAGAGAATATAGCATGTATATATAGCAATATAGCAAATATATTTTTTGCAG
>JAUZST010063865.1:0-22773 GCA_034779995.1 Parotocinclus haroldoi | reverse complement strand
TATAACTCAAATAACTCTCTATAATGAAGCCTGAAAAACTCAAATAACTCTATATAATAAAGCTATATCTACTGTTGGCTGGCTTGTTTTCTTCCTGTTGATGGTCCTCCTGCATGTCTTACAAAATGTCTGCATAAGTTATTACCATAAGAAGAGGAAATTAATTAAGCAAGCTTGTCCTCTTCATGCTATACATCACTCTAAAGTGCTCCATCACACATGAGAGTTGTCTTGGACCAATGAGTAAGAGAACATGCCAGAAGTCATCCCACACACTTGTGCTTCCTTATATAGGGAGATCACACACAAATATAGTCTACTACATTGCATTCAGCTGCACGTTACCATACCTTATTTATCATAACAATTAAAAAATAATAACAGTTAAGACAACAAAATTTTTGCTTAATAGTACAGCATTTTGGATTTCTGTAACATACTTAAAACACACTAAATTATTTTTAACTAATGACATATTAAATTCCAGATCAAAAAGAATTTTAAAAAATGGAATCAATAAGTGTTGAGTAAAATTATTGTTCAAACTACTATGCAGTTAAAAGGGTGTGCTTAAAGACCTTAACAAGCTGTTGGACTTAGCTAAAATAAAGAAAACATGCCTAGATTAAGAGGACTGTCATATGGAAAGGACTATAATACACCTTCAAGAAAGAAATCCATCACAGAGTTTTGTTGTTGTAAATATGTTTTTGTATTCAGTAAGTTGTGTCTCATATTTGGTGCAAGGAAAAACCAAAAAGACTTGAGCCAAAATGAATTCATTCAAGTCTTATTTTAAATAATCTTTCACACATGCGCTGAGATACAAACTTCAGATGTCCTTTGAGTACATAACGTGCACTGTATACGTGACAACAAATATACAATAAACCTGCTATTTGATGGAACCAGATTCATGAAGAATATTCTTTTTCAATAGTGAATGTGTTTTTGTTTGTTTGTTTGAGCAATTCCATAATCATGTATTCTTTGTTATTCGGGAAACATTTAAATAACTTGCTTAATACATGCTTCATGGAGCTAGAATGCTTTTAAAATGTTTCGTGCCATATCTTTTCAGATTTTTAGTTAGATGAATCCAAAGGTTCCAGTTAGATGACTTAGTTTCGGTAGTATTTTTTGACAGAAATTCACTGTTAGTCTGCGATTAGATGTTCTGGTACTTTATTGTTTAACAGAAAACTTACCATTTTAATGTTTTGAAACATATCTGCTGTGTATTAAGGTTGTGTGGGAAATTGTATAAAACGTTAAAATAAGTTGTACTAAATTAAATGTTGTACCATATCAGATGTACCAGATGTATTTTATGCTGTAGCCATAAACATGGGTGTATTATGGTATGAAACATTTAGAATTAAGACAGCAACTTTTTAGTTTATATGTAAATGCCTAACAAGTCAAGCACATCAGAAGCAATTTAAAGTATTTTTTCCCAAATTTTCCATTAATCTTAAATTAATGCATTAAAAACTAAAAATATCAAGACTGAGCAACTGCCTGCTCCAATCTTTCCTTGTCCATTCAACCAAGACAGGGGAAAAATGAAGTCGGATTCTTCAAATGCTCAATCCTCTTTGCAGCAATTACAAGAGGGATAGAATTTGATTGATGGCCCACTGTCTGAAAGGAAGAGTGAGCTCTTTGCCTAAAGCCAGCATACAGCAGGAACCCTTCATCTGTTTCCTATAAACATTTGTTATCCCAGGTTTTCTTCTTGCTAGCATTTTGGACAGTCTGAGACATACAGTATGAGACGTACAATCTGTGATGGTGTCATGTTAGACGTATTTATTAGTATCTTGCTGTGTTGTTAGAAGCAGATTATTAGCAAACAAGAGAGAGGGAAGACAGTAGTGTAACAATTATGTGTGTGTGTGTGTACCTGCAGTTTGTGTTGCAGGTCTGATCAGTGGGCTTATACATATTTTGGTGTTTCACAACAAAAATAATTGGAGTGTTTGGTCCAGGGACCCAATTATGATCTAGAAAACCTCTTACTATATAATTCCAGTTAACTTGCTGGGAGTGTCCTTAAGATATAGTGTGTTTAATGTTTGTGTAGTTAAATAATTCTGACAGAAAACTTAATATTTAAATGTGCATTATAAGTACAAAATTAGCTCCAGCCATGGTTGTTTTTATTTTAACTTGACCTGAAAAGTATGAAAAAAATTCAATTATTTCATTTGATTTGTTTGAAGTATTATTAAAGCAAGAGCTATTCAACTATTAAACAAAATAGTTTGCTGACCTAGTTCTTCTACTTGGGCACACACAGAATTTAGAGGGATACAGCTTTACCCCTCCTTCTTGCCAGTCAGCCATAATTGCACAAGTGTGCATTAAATAAGCCTGTTAAACACTAAATTAAGTAATTAATCGATTAACCCTTATGTGATTACTGAAAAGAGCAGTCTAGCCCAGCATAGGTTGGTCAGGCTGGTCTGGCTGGCTGGTGTTGGAGGGGATTTGGACACAAACCAGTTAGTCCTGGCTGGGAGACCAGTTGGTCAACTAACTAAATAAGCCAAACACCACCTAGACCAAGCTGGCAGACCAGCACTCCAGCCTAAACCAGCTAGAGTCAGCAACATATCTTATGCTGGTTTTAGATGTTTTTTTAAGAAGAGAAGAACTGTGCAATGGATGATAAATTCAAAACCAATTAACACTAAATGATTGTTTATTAATTGCATTACCTAAACATATATCTATGAGCTATTACTGAATTACTTATGGTGTGGCTGACTTTCTATTAAATATTTGTCCTCTACTGCATAAGGAAAACAGGCTCACACTGAAAGCATTAAAACTTTTGAAGAGCTGTTCAAGCTTTCTGGAAAATGTGTTGCCTATAGTGGTGTTATGTAGCTCTACTCAGTGATGCAGGAGAAAGTTGAATTTTTACAATTTTTTTATAATTTTAGTGCAGCACAACAACATTTTAATGTGGTACATGCCCCAGTAAAGTAGGGCTGATGATGCTCCTATTTTAAGCACAAAATGTGGTGTGGTGATACTATAATTGTTACTAGGGTCTATAGCTATTGCTAAATAAATAACACTATATAAACATAATAGTAAATTGCATGCACTACACTACACAGGGTTTTAATTTTCTACATGCCAATTTTTACAATTATCATCCAATACAGAAGGATCTCTTTTTGGAGAAGAGTGGTGAAGTGATTTCCCTCAGCAATAAATGTCATAGTTATCCAAATTAACTCTGCAGATGTCTTACAGTAATGATGCCACTGCATGGGAGTATGTCGTATCTCCATATATGAAGAATGAGTGTTTTACTGGTTCTCTTTAGCGCTTTCTCTCTCACACACGTATCCATTAATTTTTTGGGCAACTGCTGTTCTGTACCACCTGCAAAACCCTTAATTAACACACATCTGTTTTGTTCACATTGCACAGCAGAGCATGTGGCTTTTTGCCATTCTGCTAAACCAGCAACTCATTTCCCTCAAATCAAAAGTTCACTGGAAAAAAATCTTTAAATGCTAATAGCCACTTACATTTTTGAAAGAGACATTACATAGAAATTAATTAGCTAGAGTTCTGGGTTAATAGTGACTGCACTGGTGTTCAACAACAGTGGAGTGCAGTTAGGCCATTTTAACCAAGAGTTAACAAACAGTGGATGGGAGAAATAATAAATGCATTTTACAAATAGTCTGAAAACAAAAAACAAACGAATTATTTTGCCTATATTAACTGTTTGTCTATTTTATTTAGCTATTTTAACTTCAACTTTCTCAAATCAACCTATTTGAGAAATCTGTACTTTTCTAGTTCTCTAATTACTTATTTAGTTTTATTTGATCTCAATATCAGCATCAGTGGCTATTTTAACAATAAACAC
Organism: Parotocinclus haroldoi; assembly: GCA_034779995.1. Taxonomy (NCBI): domain Eukaryota; kingdom Metazoa; phylum Chordata; class Actinopteri; order Siluriformes; family Loricariidae; genus Parotocinclus; species Parotocinclus haroldoi. The sequence continues at coordinate 18,875 of JAUZST010063865.1, read as the reverse complement.
AAGGTTATATCAATACACAAGGTTACTTAGAAGCTAGTGATTTATATAATCAGATCTGGTCAGTTTAGTGTAATCTGTTAACCTAATGAATGTTTTTGGACTGTGGGGGGAAATGAGTAAAGTGTAAGTATATTAGTAAATTGACTCATGCATCTACTTTGAATGATGGCTTTAAATGAGACAGACATTATGGCATAGTAAATTAAAAATCTTTTTTGAAGGCTACAGTGATATACAAGACTACCCTGAAACACACAATAATTAATCCTAAAACTAATCCATCTATAGTGAAGAAAGGAAATATCTGTGCACACAGGCAAACTATGTGAATGATATTGTTGTGAAAGTTGTTCAGAAGCTGTTCCACTATGGTTGTCTGCTTTTTGGGAAAATTTGTACCATGCATGCAACCACAAGTAATAACAAAAGCCAGTTTGTTTAACAAAGCCAGCTAAATTGCACCATGCATTACCTTCACACCTGTATTGTGTTATGAAACTTAAATATTTGACAGCACCTGAACTGTTTATGCACTCACTCAGGAATGAAGAAAGGACATTGAGGTGAACAATGCTTAATGCAGAAAGAACACAGGCATGCTGTGTAGCATTTTGGGCAAAACAAGACTAAGCATTTTGGGGTCAAGACAAAAGTGAAAACTCCCACATAGGTTATTACTGTGAGATGCTTTCCCAACTTGCAGAACTTGATAGTGAATTAAGCAAAAACCTAGTTGTTTTTTGGTTATAGCCGAATCCAACCCAATCAAATTGAGTCTGGTACTATCACTGATGCAATCAAATAAATTGAAAAAGCAGCATGAGTTGCTATCACAGTAGACATTAGATAATGTAGCACAGTTACCTCTATCAATGACAGTGTGGTTGATGAGCGATTCTTTCACTTTCACCACATGCAAGATAAAAAAAACTGCTACCAGTATAGCAGATCTGCCTTCAGTTTTCTGGAATAAATAGACTGGAAAGCCTAATTAGTGATACAGTGCCACGATGGAGTGGCAGTCGTGGGTTTGGGGGATTTATGAGTTGCAGGACAAGTAAAGACAGCCATTAAAAATTCTGCTTGTGCATTGTTTTTTGCAATTTGAATCTTTTTAAGTCCCATGAGGGATCAAAAGCAGCTTTTTCACATGATATCCAAAGTCAACTCACCTGTAGTGTAGACTGACCCTTGTTTTACCAACATGGTGGAATTTCTGGTTCATATTGTATTCAAAGACAAAGAAGAGCTCAAGTAACATTTTGACAACATGCAGTTTGAGAAAAACACAGTGTGTTGTGCTTGTTTTCTCATACCAGAATTGTGAGCTTAACTTTAACCTGTCAACTTTCACTTGATGTGATGTGCTGCTCACAGTAACAGAGAACAAAAAATGATGTCCATTATAATTATTATAATGAATAAAGAATAATTCCTCTCAAGAAGAATTCCATCATGTAATTGAGAGGGAGGATGGTAATTTACATACATCAACTATGAAACCGTGAGATGCCCCTACAGAGGAGAAAATCAAAAGATGATTTCCAAGGGTACTATCAGAGGTGCCACAATGACATCATTGATAACATTTCTTCACAAATCAGCATTCAGTTTTGTAATCAACAGAGACTTTGATTTCTTACTTTATTGGATCCTCAACATTTCGGATGGGTCAGGCCCAAAAAACACAGACTAGGTGATAGCTTTTCTAGGCTCTACACTCTTGTATACATAATCCTCACAATCCCAGAGTCAGTGACCTCAACTGGAGCCTTTTCAGCTCTGAAGAGACAAAAAGTTATGCAATAACTGCATGCAGTCCCTGATCACTTTTTGGGGAAAGAGCATGGAGGCTGGACTTTCTCTTCAATTTGGTCTGCTGTGTTCACTCTAAGGGTGCTTGTTACCCTGGCATACAAAATGCATATGAAATTAATACTTCTGCTTTGTTACATGACTGTATTAGCAGTATTTGCAGATTTTGCTGACAGCAGAATGTATATAAAATGAACTTACATAAGTGGAACTTTATGCTCAGGACATTAGTGTTAAAAATAGTGACAGTACATTCTACTCATTCTACTACATGAGTACTACATTTTAGTGATACAGAGAAATCTCCAGTAGTACTGGAGGTTTAACATATGGAATCTCAAGAAAGTGACAGCGTTAGTTACCAAATTCTCACATATGTCTTAGCAAATTCAACGCATTTTGTGTCTCCCAGAGAAAGAAAATTGCAGGTCATTTAAGAATTTAATTTCAAATTTAATAAAAGCACATTGAAGGAAATGTTATGTAATCAGGTACATATTGTACTAGGTCATACTCATACTTGGTCATGGGACTAGATGTTTTCCAATGTCCCATGAATTCTATTTGTGTTATTACTAATGGAGTTATATATATATAATAATCTTAGTCTTAAATAACAGCGCTTCAAACAGAGGTTAACTAGAGATTGCAGTAAATAAATATTTTTTACTTTGAGTGCATTTGGTAGCATGTATTGTTAAACTTCTACTTGAGTGAAATATAAGCCATACTTACAACAACTCTTTTACTAGATTAGTAGTACTGTTACTTGAATAAATAATTTGTGTACCTCTGCCACCTCTGATCTGTGGCTAAATGTTGCAGTGGGAATAATAAACACTGGATAGAACGAGTACTAGCTTTACTTCTGCTTCAAAGGAGAAGGAGAGCTATGAAAGAGAAAAGGAAGTGGGTTCATCATGTTCTCAGCTTGAGAGGAGCCTGGGGAGCTGTGTCAAGCAGTTATTCAAGAAATATTTAGGCTGTCCATTCCACTGTTCAACCACTTGCAACTATAGGGAAATACTGGAATATATGATTCTTGTGTTATGAGTGTGTGTGTGTGTGTGTGTGTGTGTGTGTGTGTGTGTGTGTGTGTGTGTGTGTGTGTGTACGCATGTGACCTCTCTGTAAAAGCACTTAAACTTTCCTGAATTACTTTAGGTACATTAACTAAAGTCCTACAGTATAAATACTACTACTGTCCCAGTTGATAACAAACCACATATATCCTAAATATATTGAAAAAAATGAAACAATAAATTTAAATAGTTTTGTTTCCTGCAAAGGTTAGGATTACCCTAACATTTCCATTACGTATCTGAGTATGTACACTACAGATGTGAATCTGAACTCAAGTGATGCTCTGAAAATAATTTTGAATGAAAAAAGTTGAAGATGTTTAAAGAAAATAGTTAAATGAAGTAGGTGGTATTTACTCAAACCACAGGGTCTCCATTTATTTCACAATTTACAGTTTTTCTTTGTTATATCCACTCCAGTCATGAATAGCATTTCCTCCAACAGTACAATAGTATTACCATGAATTTTAGGTTTACCACAGAATAAAAACACAAAATCACATTTATTACAAATGCCAGAATAAATATATTAGGAATTATATTGCAAAACTTAAAAGCCCAAGCAAGCAAACATTGCTCTATGCTAATCATAAACTCACTCTCTAAACTCAATCATGTAATCATTTTGCAATTATTAAGTTGGGCTGCATAAATAAAATCGTATTAACAAATTTCGATCATTAACAAAGATTTTGGTTTCCCTCTATGTAGATACCATATTTTCCTATGTTTGGATACCAATACCATTGTGATTTTAATGTTGTGTATTTTTCTCTTTTATCTGTTTTACAGGTTTGCGCAGGAGCTACTCTTGCAGCATTTGTGGTGTGGTTCTGAATTCTATTGAGCAGTACTATGCACACCTCCAGGGCTCAAAACACCAAAACAAGTGAGATTGACTTATTCCTCCCTTTAAAAGTCATCTCTGTATACCCTGTTTACTCTCTTTTTCAGTACTAGTAAACTTGATATACTAAATTTCATGCTTTATTACTCTAAATCACAGAAAACTTGTTGTGTATGTCATTTAACATCCCATTAAGTTTGTAAACTGTAATTTTAAAGCTGACCAGTTTAGTACTAGTTCTGCAATGTGCTATGTGGATAAAAGGATCCTGAAGCCTACCTAAGGCTAGCTCTTATATATCCACTATGGTAGATGGTAGACATTAAACATGCTATGTTAGGCATAATAAGTGCAGCAAAATATTTAATTTTAAATTATTTACCCACAGTGATATCTATCAGGGCGGCACTGTGGGCCAATGGTTAGCATTGCTGTAGTGGGTGAATGGAATGTGTATATGAGTATATGAGTGTGTGAATGTATGTGCCATACAGTGGCCACAATACTGGACTGGCACCCTGTTTGGGGCCATTGCACCACCCTGTACCATTGTGAAATCCACGTCTTAATATTTCTAATTATAATGCGTAAAAGCATACTTGTACAGAACTGATCTTTATTTGAATTACATTGTGGTCATTCTGTTACAAGTATGTATTTTGTGAAGTATATAGAAGAAACATAGTTTCAAAATTTTATCTATGAAACACTGTGCGAGAAACAGAAGGAATATGAGTAAACATCAAAGTATGTGAAATAGAGCGTCAGAGGTAGAGAGAAAGTGAGATAGGAGGAAAAGTACCTCTGCTGTGCATGTCCTGATAGCATGCTTACTTGACAAACTCTCTTTAAATCAGACAATCAAAAACATTGTAAGTCACAGTGTACTTTCTTCTTTTCTAATACAAGAGATAATGCAAATCTTGTGGTAATCAATTTATGGGACAATTATGGTCTTCTTTGCTATGGTACATGACCACTTTCCCATTGGAAACCTTGATTAAATAATGTGGCTTTCAAGACCAGAAGACAGGCCCCCTCACCCATTACTTGCCGGGGGTACTCAGATATGTAATTTTCCCTTTTGTTTATGAAATAAAATGAGGCTTTTGCCTCACCCTGTTTAGTACTCTGTGTAGTATTAGAGGAGAGAAAATTAATTTCAGTTAATTTGGAAATATCCCCTAATTTTTGTGATGTGTATATTTTCTATTTTGGTGAGTATACTGTAACCACTAACTGTAACAGTGCACTCCTCATGGAACTGCACTTACCTAACACCAGCTGATTAACATGTCAACAGTGGTGTGGGGGGAGTGAGACAAGGACATGCTCTGAAATCCAAAACGCTGCTGTCAACACCCAACAGTCATTCACAGTAATTACAACTACATCCTCTCTGAAATGAGAATTTAGTAAAGACAAAGATATTGCTGAAAGGATGCAGTTAACCTTCTGTAATTGTACGGGTCTATGCTCATTCCATTTAGACTAAAAGTCTGTGGGTAATGCAAAGGCCAGTTTAGCTTTATAATGCAGACTATAGAGAATAGTTCATATCATTCATGTCATTCCCTTAAGCACAACTGATAAGTACAGCATGAAGATAAACAGGAAACACCCCAGATTGGGAAATAGATATACATGTCTATTTAGACCAGTTGTGCTTTTCATTTTGACTATATCCAAATCTTAAAAACTGTTAAACTAGCCAACAGATCCTGATAATTCATTTGTCACATAGACATCAACCCCAAAGCATGTGAATAATTATTCGATTAGAAGGTGAAGGTGTGGGAGTACACTGGATAAAACACCAGGCCATCACAGTGCTGGGAAGGGGTCACTGTTGTAGTGTCATAAAATGATCCACAGACCAGTCTCTCTTCCTTTCAGACACAGCCAACAGTGTTTGCATGCGATGCCTGACCTGGCAGGAAGGCAACGATGAGACTTGAACCAGGGTCCTGCTGGCTTATTAGAAGCACAGTAAAGCCTCAATGTCAAGGACTTATGTTATATGGTGGCTAAAGGTAAACTAATAGGTAAAACAAAATAAAAGCAAACTATGTACATGTTTACCTATTTAAAATTGCTATTATTATCTCGGATTTAATGTTGTCATTCAGGACTACAGTAAATATTGAAGCCAGAACATAAAAGAAGTTGACATCATTTTGGACTCATATGTGTGTATGCTTAAGAGATCCTGTGAAGGAATAACCTCTCATTTCTTACTCTCCATCAATACTTAACCTAAGGTTAAATGGTCTAATATTCCACTGTTTACTAACCACGTGAAAGGTTTAATAATGAAACACTTACCAGTAAGATTGGCTGTTCTCAACCTGCGAATGGGATCTGAAATCTTATCCAGGGTTAATTCCAAACCAGTGACCAGTGTTCCTGATATAATCTTAATATCGTCTGCAACTTACTTTATAACTGCAGTACATTAGCGCCTGGATATACCTTTTTCCTGTAGGTTCATGCATAGAGGTCAGGTCAATATTGGTGCATCCTTTTGCTGCAGTTTGTTTGCTCATAGTAGAATTCAGCAGATAAATCAGAGTAGCTGACACGCTGAGTATTCAGGAGCATAAAAATGTTTGCTATGCACAGAAGAAATTTGGGAGTCCACTCACAAGCCATTATGAAATCAGGACATATTTTGTGTGACATTTGTTTTGTATGACAGTGTGACAGAAGGAATTATGCTCTTACATTAGATTACTGCTTCCTGGACTGTTGGCAGTAAAATACAACCCCAAATCAGAAAAAGTTGGGATGGTATGGAAAATGCGGTATGGAAATGTGTTCCTTACAATAACTTTTTAAAATTAAATTACAAATAGTATGAAATTGATATATATCATAATTTGTCTGGTCAACTCTTTCAAATTTCAGTTGTTAATACACCCATCCCAGCATTCCAGGCCTGCAACAGAATAATTACAAAATGAATAATGATGTAATTTCAAATAGCGGATGTCAAGTGATTTAAATAATGATTTGATACAAAAGCAACATCCAGGAAAAGATTGACGAGCAAAGGTGGGCAGAGAATCTCCAGTTTGTCAACAAATGTGTGAGAAAATTATTGAAATGTTTAAAAACAATATTCCCCAAAGAAATACTAGAAGAGATTTGCATATTTCAGTCATAATGTTTTTTTCTGATTTGACTTGTTTTGCGTTGTCCTGTTGGATAATGCACAAATGTAATAATAGTAATAGTAATGTAATATATGTCATCTTGAAGGAATTCATGTCATATCTAAAATCTCAATATACTTTTCTGCATGAGTGCTGCCATCACAGAAATGAAAATGACTTTTGCCATAGTCATTACCATATAATTGGCTTTGGCTTAGCCTGGTCTTTGGTCCAGACCACATGATGTCTATTTTGTGACATCTCTGGGCTCAGGGGCATCTGAGATGGACCATCATACCGTGGTAATTTGTATTGTGGTCTGACAAGTCAGTATTCTGTTTTTTTTAACAGATACCATTTACAGTATATAAGTCTAATGTACATCCTAAGATAAACTTAACAAATTATCATGTAAATAATAAACGTGTTGCTCTTGCTAAAAAAGGCCAGAGAATTTAGCACATTATTCACTAGTATATCCATAGAGCCCCAGCTATTTTGTTATACTCTCAAATAAAACAAGCCTGAATGAACTATCACTTATGTGGGAATGCAGTTTTTTAAGCGGGAATGGTAATGGCAGAACGCTTAAAGTCATAAACTATCATGAATTCCTATACAGCTATTAATTTGCTATAGAAAGAAGCTTAAAGCTGTGGTTTAAAAACATTGCACTGACAATGTACATATGTAAAGCTTTACATGCATGGTATATGCTTGTACCAGAGCTATAAATAATTGAAGGATTGTATATTTACACTTACTCATTTATAATGTAAATCCTTAGGATGAAATCCATTTATCATTTTAAACAGTCTGGAATATTCAGACTGCACCTGTTCTGCAGAGTAGCGCTTGATGGATGTGATTAATTCAGGTGTTTCCCTCTAACCCCATCTCGTCTTTTTTAATCTAGTGTTGCCTAATCAGTTATTTCACAAGAAAGTTCCAGTTGAACAGTGCCAGTTCATTATACATCAATGGTCAACATATAGCTTGAGTGGTAAAGTGGAAATGAAGTACATATTTGGCATTCAGTAGGTGTGAAGTGCTTAAACATCCATAAGTAGTCTTATTACATAGAGACGTGTACGGTGTGTCACTTGTGTGCATTGTACCCCAGGCAGGTGATTCTGGATATTACATCCATACTATAAAGATTCTGTACTTTATCAAAAACACTTTACAGCTTACGTTCTTTTAAACTTCAGAAAATTTCATAAATATAATAATAATAATAACATAATAACATTTTGTTCAATGTGATTTTATAATTAACACATTATCAGTGATTAAGCAAATCCCACTGTGAACTTAATGCAAAGAACAAAAAGGTCCCAAAGAAAAATTAACTTGTTATTATTACAAATGCTTAATCAATAAATGTTATTATTCAAAGTATAATGAATATTTCTTAATGATGCTAATATAGTATACTGCTATAGTGTAAGAAACTGTGGGTGTGGGCTGTTTGTATTTTAACTTTTGCCCTGGTGTGGGATTAGGTTCATGCACCTAGAAGATGCTTTCTATCAAAGCAAAACTGCATAGCCATAGCATATATAAACAAAGGGATAATTATATTGGCTTCCCTGTTTGAAATAAAGGAAATTCCCAACAAACGTTATGCCATATATTTCCTAAACTAAAATCGTAGTTTGTATTTAAATAAACAATATTCACTCAGATTTGACCAGAACATCAAATGCAGAATATCCAAACAAACTATTGTAGTCAAGGAACAAGTTATGTGGTTTTATTGACAGCCTTAGTGTTAATGAAGTAAGTTTGGTCTGAGACTTATGACTAGATTATAAAGATTATAAAGGTTGAACTGTTGCAACGTTTTATGTGCTGAAAAGCAAGATCCTTTTAAGTGTTCTATATTACCCTCCTATATAGTATCCTATGATCTTTATTACCAGTTTTAGCCTAGCAATTGGGTTAGCTAGTTGCTGCCTCAAAAGCAGGCAACCTGATGAGAAAGGAGTGTGTTTCTTTACATCCATCAACCACCTCCTCATCCTGAATTTAGCTAATCATGCTTACTGACCTTTCTGCAGCCATGATGGGCCAGAGGAATGGGGTCATTACGGTCTGTGCTGCCATATTTAGTTAGATGTGCTCACTCGCCAACGGCCTGAACTGTTCCCCATCAGGATGCTCATAGAGAATCACTTTGTACTTACTTCTTTCTCTAGGTTAACTCCCCAAGTGCCTTGGGTGTGACTGTTGCTTGCTCTAAAATCACCCTGCTAATGCCCTGGAGCTCGAAAAATAGAGCAGCTCAACTTAACGCCATGCATTCAGCTGGTACTGCTAACACTGACCTCTTTAATTCTTGTTCACTGTATACGGGTCAGCTGTAAAATAATTTGTTGTTAATTAAATTATTAAATTATTACAATTAAATTAAATTGTACTATATATTATAAAATTAATTTTAATAGGTTGTTTCACAAACACTAAACTGAACTAAACACAACACTGATTTCAGTTCCTTACAGTTGTTTTTTCAGATGACAGGGAAGAAATAAAACTACATATGTTGGTGCTGAATGCACTTGCTCTTTACTGTCTGCACTAAGCACACACACACTGTTAGGGTTGAACTGAGGTGAAGTTCAGTGTAACACACAAGAGACAGAGACTGGGAATAAAGTTTAAACAAAATGAGTTTATTTACAAAGGGTGCTGAAAGTGCACAGGTGCTCTGGTGTGTCTGTCGCAGTGAGTGGTGTCCAGCATGTCGCAGATGAGGCATGCTTTGGCCGTGCATGTCGGCGTTTGATCACAGGGACGTCCTCGTGACTGGCGGCTTAAATTGGTGCAGCGGCAGACTTGAATAGAAAGAAGACAGATTGCATCAGCACTGGTAATAATCTAAGTATAGCTGTTTGCTAAATGCCAGTATAGGCATACGTTTACCAAGAGAAACAGTAGGAAACGAAACCGTAATCAGTCTGCTCCAAACCGCTCCTGAAATAGAGCATGCTGATTGCCACTGATGGCCATCAAGTGTGTTGACATAATGAGCCGCCGTGATCCACTGGTGGATCTAGGAGAAGGCGTGTCTCCTACAAGGCCCGACCACTGAAACTAAGTGACACCAAAGGAACTGTCACCAGGGGAAAAATAGAACAAGCACATATAAATAAAAACCAAATGGTAAGGGCCTTCATAGGGCACACCCCCAACGTGCACACACACATACACACTTTTTGTACTGCTTGGTTCTTATATCCTTTGCAGACAAGATATACTCAGGTCAGACTTGTTCTGATTATATGACAGATGAGACGCAGTGAGACAGGTGTGCTTTTGCCCATCAGCATCTGTATCAGGATTTTGCTGCATGCCCCAGTTCTGAGAACTAAATAGGATAGATTTTTTTAATTAAAGAATTCAACAGCAAAGAATGAGATGCTTGTTAGTGAATTATTTTACTGCAAACAATATGAAGCATAGCAATCAACCAATGGCATAGGATGGGCTCAAGCTTGTATTTCATAGATCTATCTCCTGATAGCACGATAAATACTCTGAACTTAGGATACAGTGGATGAAAAACCATTTCGCCAAGCATGAGATGAAATGGAATAAACATTGAATAAGCCATCAACCAAATTAAGTGGACAAAAGTAACATAGGCAACATAGAGAGATCTGTTTATGATATATAAGAGAGTATAGTAGCCTGCCTAAAAGCCTTTTTGATTGATTACATGAGAACATTGTGAACTGAGCCCAAAGTACCAGTGTTTACATCTGCTGGTTTCCCGTTTACTCCCTGTGCTGTCTGGAACAAGATGTGGGGTTCCAGCTCAGCAGTGACTTTCTACATTAATCATTACTCTGTCTGGGCTGCATGTTCCCATTACACAGAGGAAACCCACTGGGAGAAGACAAGTTGAGTTGGCCTGTGAGAAATATCTTGTTTCTGTTTCTGATTTAATTTACCCAACTAAGGCTCAGAAAATCAAACACCTGATAACAGGATATAGCTTATTTTCAAACAAATACATGCAGAGATTGTCACACAGCTGGATAATCACTTTGGATCTATTTGCATCCATTATATGTGATCATAATCTGCAAGACATGCTGTTTCAAGTCTACATGAATTGGGCAAAATACCAGCCAGAGCTGTGCTCATGTCAACACAGTTTTTAGCCTGCAACACTTTCCTACATCAAATGTCATTTTATGGTTGTTAAATCAAGAATGTGTGTTCTACATTATGATGGTTTCAAATAGACTATAAAATAAATCTTCTGAATGGTGTTTTGTTTTAGAGCCTCAGTTTTGCACTGCTTCATTGTGTGATCTCACTAAGCAGCTGTACATAGTTCATTGGTACACAGTTTTATGTCCTGTTTAATTACCAAATATCAGTAACTAAGTGTATAAAGTATGGTTGTTGTGTTTGCAATAGACGTGTCAAAATCAGGAGATTTTAGCTGTACCTTCTGTCAAGCCTATGCTATTATAGACCATGCCTTATTAAAATGCTTGTTATTGTTATTACCACTGTTTGATATTTTTCTATATAAAGTTAGCGGGAACAGTTCGAATAGCGTTGACATGTGAAAATCCATAAACTTTGATCCGATAGCATCACTTGTCACAAATCTTTACATATGTAAACAGTAGTCCTGCAGGAAAGTCTGACCGGTACAGGAGCAGAGGTTTACTGTAGGTCACTGTTCCTCATTTCGTGTACATACATACAATTTGACATAAATATGTAATTTGACCAGGGCTAGTGTAACTTTTGCATGGAACTGTTGCACTGAGGTCATAGAAAGTCCTATGACTGTCTGAAATATAACTCAGTCCACCCATCCAGACTCAGCAATTGGCCCACTGGCTACAAACGTAAAGTCGTAATGCAAAGCCACCCATACCCAAAACCCATGGCTCTGTGAGCATGATTTGTGAGAGGTTCAACTTCAGTATGCTAGGGCATCCCATCATGTTAATGCCAAAGACATACAGAAAGCTTTGGTCTAAACCACAAGGATCCTAAATGACTACAAGTAATTTGTGGACATATATAAACAGTATTCAAAAAGAGCTTTGTTGGCTCGTGCTTGTTAACAAGGTCAATTTATACAGGTTTGTGGACCCTTACGTAGTGGAGCCAAATCACAAAGTCAGTAAAGAATAATTTTAAAAGGACACATTTTTCTAGCCTACTGACAGGGATAAATACTAATTCTAATGGACAATTCTTATTCAAGCCATCTAATGCATAGCCAGGTGCTGTCTGAGGACATTGCTGAAGAGACCCCCAGTCTCCAGGGGTTGTACAGCACTGAGTTGATTGGTTGAATGTCAAGTCTTGTAAAGAGCTTTGGTGAGAAGATGAGCGCCTTACTGACAGTCACTCAGGATTTTGTCCTTGAGAAAAGCAGGCATAAAGGCACTAGCTGTAAGGACAGATTACTCTTCCTGTCTTTCAGAAGTGCCCATTTAATAATCCTTTATTCCATAACCTCCCAAAATCTGGAAAAACACTTAGCACTATATTGTTTACGAAGCAAGACAAGAAGAATGATGATTGACAAATACCAAAGCATGCTAATGGAACCGAATTACATACATTTAAAACAACAAGAGCTTCAGAATCCAAAAACACTAGCTTTGTTTTTTTTGTGTGCTTGTTTTTTGTAAAGCATATCTTGGTTGACTTGGTTGATATCTGTCACATTTTGAACTTTCTGAACCAGAGACTGCCACTGACAGCCTAAACAATAAAGTAATAAAGTACACAGATTAGGGTTGATCTTTGTGATATTGCAGAAAGGTGCTCTTTAGTTTCAAAGGTTGGTGTGGTTCTAGGTGTTTATAAAACGCAATGTTCCTTATGAATCTTAATTCATAATAAGACATTTTGAAGATGAGCTGAACTTGACAATACAGTGATGAATTAATGTACTTCCAGGGTTGGCCATCAGTTTGATAGGATACATGTCACAAAGCCCACTTAATAAAACACATTTCCTATTTGTCATGGAGGTTATCCTTAATTGCCTTTTGGGATATGGATGTAATTATTTGGTTCTTTTGATATATCTAAACCCTAACTTGTCACCAGTGCCACAAACTTATTTATTTTCTCAATTCCCTATGCACATCCTGTGCTAACATTTGCTTTGGGGATGCATTCTCACCTGTCACTCAACTAACATGTGTGATGTAACAATTCATTAGCTGTAATTCAATTGAAATTTTGGAAGGACCCATGAGCAGTTCATGTGACCACTCTCCCTATCCCAGCCACTGAAAAACACCATCACAGCTTGATGCTGCCACTACTATGTTTCACTGTACTGACAGTATTGGACAGGTAATGAGCAGTAACTGAGTTCCTCCAAACATTATAATTAGACTTGATGCCAAAAAAGTTACATTTTGGTTTAATTAGATTAAAGAATATTGTTTTTCACAGTCTAGGAGTACTTTAAGTGTTTTTATTTTGTGAAGTCCAGTTGTGCTTTTATGTATCTTTTACTGAGGCGAGATTTTTGTCTGTCCATTGGTCTTGGTTGTTCCATATGTCTTCCCTTTAAGAATTATGGATACAGTGTGCTCTTAGGAGCTTTTGGTGTAGCAGAGTTTTTTGTATCTGTTACAAGGCTTACCTCAGACTCCCGGGGCGCTCGTGGCGCATTCCAGTAGGCGTCCAGTGACACCGTTTATATCCGTTGTTTAATTGACAACGTGATATCAAACACCTGGGGGGTCTACTATAAAAGTATGACCCCCAGTGTTGTTCGGTGTCACGTCGTCAAAGTATGTTTGGTCTCTCGCTCGCAATGCATTACGTCTACGCCAGCGATCGCATTCTTCAGATGCGCCCATTATTATCCTTAGTCGGTGACATCCCGGGACTTTTATTGCCGATGAATGAGTAAGGGGGAAACCCCATGAGAGCGTCCCAAATCAGCGCTTTATCGTGCTCACCGCACGTCGGCCCTCTGGCGCTTCGGCGTGTATCACCGCCGACTCGTGCACACGTCAGCTGGAGATGCCATACCCATTTGGGATACATCTCAGCTGCGTGTTTTCCCCTTTTGTGTGTTGTAAGTTGGAGAGCCTTTTGCTCTACCTTTTTGGCTTTCCCTCATTATTATAGAACATTGTTTGATCCCCATTCCCGCATCCTTGGGTCCTCTCATACGTATCATAACAGTAGCTGTCTCTAATTTCTACAGACAGGAATTTCCTTCTTATTACTTTTTTTTTCATCTGATGTGCATTTTTAGCAGTGAGATCTTATATAGACAAGTGTGTGTCTTTCCAACAGATAAACTCCAATCAAGGTGTAGCAACGTCTAAAAGGTGATCAAGAAAAATTTAGGACTCCAGAGATAAATTTTAAATGTCAAAACAAAGCATCTGAATACTTATATCCATGCCACATTTTATTTTTTCCTTTTTACAAATTAGCTACATTTCTATACAATTCTTTCACTTTCTCATTATTGATTGCAGATTGATGGGAAGCATGTTTTTATTTTTTTTAGCACAAACCCTTAACATAATGTGAAAGAGTGAAAAATACATGTATATTTATATAGCGTGGCTATTATGTAATACATATTTTGGCATGGACAGAAGAGAGAAGGACAACGCTTTTGTCCTTCTGCAGCCTGATAGATTGTGTCAATCCTGGGTCCTCAGGCTGAAAAAGCACACACTGAACCAATTTACCACCCAACATTTGTGATAACAGCCAGGGCAAACATCTCTGCTCAGTAAAATGGTACAAATTAAAGTGAAGCCAGACAAAGAGATCCTAAAATGGCATCTGAATCCAAAGTTGCATCTAGCATGGTGTATACAAACACTAAGCAACAATGGTGACTCTGAACGGTGAGCTTGAATAGGTATTAAGTGAGAAACTTGATCAGCTGAGACTGATAGCACATCTTCTATATTTCTTTCAGGAAGCAACTAAACTTAAATACTTCTCAGAGTCTTGCAGTATGTTATCCTTTTCACTTGTTTAATCTTTCACTTTTCAAACCTCTGTAGTGTTGCACACAGTAGTAAACCATTTCTGGGGGCCAGGTGGCACTGTTACTGATATAACACTTGCTTTAAACATTATTTTAATGTGGCCTTTAATATAGGTTTTTCTCTGTCTTAGCCATACAATACTCAACTCTGCTTCTTATTATTATTATCTTAAACTTATTTGTTTTCTAATGTTTTCAGTCTCAAGCAACATCAACAATGAAAAAGCTTCCTGGAGTTACTGAAGTCATCGTAGCAGAAGCTGAGACACAGGAAATTTTTATGCAAGCATTTGTGACTCTGCATGGACGTTAGATGAACACCTTGGACAGGACAGCTGACACGGAGGTCCTTCATATTCTGGAGATTCCTTGAGTGTTTCGCGATTACTATTTTAGATGTTGGTCAATTGTGAAAACAGCTATAAGGTGGGAATACACTTTTGCCCTTCATGACTGAAGAATTAACTTAAATTGATGTCAATATATCACTGGTAAGTACAATCACAATTGCAGTTGTTGCTTATAAACAGGGTACTTTTTTTCTTTTTTTCATTTACAAGTGTTCAGTGCAGTTATGAGAAATACAGCCATGTCTAAACACTATTCAGGTATGTTAAGCAGGCAAAGGCACAAAAATGGTGTTAGGTATTGTTGTTGTTTGAATGTTGCTAGCAGTAATAAATGCCTGTGTGTTTTAAGAATGTAGTCAGCATAGCCAGGACTTATGCTTTGCACTCTTGTTATATACACTCTTTTGTCCGAAATCACCCAGAAGAATACATTCCTAATAATCTTCTCAAATCTTCTCAAATTAATGCAGAGTAGATACAAGGCACTTGCTATATAAAGCAGTATAAACAAATTTCTTATTAGCAACTATTAGAATTAGGATGACACCTGCTAGGTGAGTGTTTAGAATCAATTCTATGTCATTAATTAATGCACACAATTTTACTGCTAAGGTGATGTTCTTATTAAAATGGAGTAGGTTGATCATTTCTGGAATTATGCAAGTTATTAATCACCATGATGATTTGGTTTTTAAATTGGTGGCAATATGATTTGTTTGCTGTTGTGTTGTTGTTGCTTTTTTGGAAATGTTATTTATCATTGAGCATAATAGATGTTATGAAATGTTAATAGACAGACAACACACTTTCTGTATGTATTGTATTTTCATACCACAGCATTGGACATAGGGTTTTCTATATTACTTTTTCTGTCAGACAGCACGTCATACACCTGTAATGTTTGGTATGACATTAACAACACAAAGAGGAAGAAATTAGCTCTACCTTTCAGTGGTGTCCATCAAGCTCCACCAACTCTTGGTGATTTATTTATTTTTGATATTCATAGTGTTGTTTTATCAAATGTTAATATTTCTGATTTCAGTGTGGTGTGGATATAAAACAGGGGTACGCAACATCAGCCCCACAATCCTGCACCGTTTGGTACATTTTTGCTGTTCTTGTGTCCAGCAGTGTTTCAGTTTTTTGTTGTTTAATACACCTGCTATTTCATTGGAGATTTGTGTTACTGGGACAGTAACAAATTTTTGGTACATTTGGGATTGGAGTGCTACAAAGGTTTGTTTTGAGGTTTTTAAATATACACTGATCAGCCGAAACTAAAACGAAGCACAAACTGAATGACTAATAACGAGTGTCATGTTAAAGAAGCATGTTAAGCTCTGAGACTTATTAGACAGTAAGTGAAGTTCCCATAGTTAGTTATTATGGGACAAATGTTCAGGAGTAAATGCCTAAGAGAGCACAACAATGACCATGTTGTTATGGCCATACAACTGACCTAATCTCCTAAACAACAAGGCTAGTGAGATTTTGTGGTCAGTAATGGTGAGTACCTACCAACAGCCGTCCAAGGTGACAGGGTGTTGGTGCCCAAGGCCCATCAATGCATGAGAGCAACAAACTCTATTGTGTTTGGTCTAAACTTACAGAGGGACTGCTGTGATACAAATCACAGAAATGTTTAATGATGGTTATCATGTCTACCGGTGGACCACTTTATGAGGACTCATCAGCCTGTTGACCGTTTTCCAGGCATGGGTCTGATCAGGCAGTGCTTCTCCTTTACATTACTGCTTTGCATTTGTTCACATATTGTTAGATGTAATGCAACATACTTGTAGCTAGTTGGTCTCAGCAGACTGTTGAAACTGTTAATTCATTTTTGTTCCTTCTGTTCTCTGGTTTTTACAATCTATATTCTATAGTCTTTTGTAGTTTTTAATGTTAAGTTTGCGCGTTTTTGCAAGCTGCATGTTTCTGTTAAGTTACCAGCATACTATGCGGTCACTGGTTTAAAATACCATATTTGTTGTTGCCCATCCATGGAGCAATTAAACAATGTTGCCTGGTTTGATGAGTCCCATTTTGGTTTTGGGTACATGTGAGCCACTTACTTGAGGAAGTGATGGCACCAGTATGTACTGTGTAAAGAAGACAAGCCAGTGGACGTAGCCTGATGCTCTGGGTAATGTTCTGCGGGAAAACTGTTGGTCCAGGCATTTACATGGAACGTCATTTGATGTATAACACTTACCTAAACATCATTATGGACCTGGTGGTTTTAATGGTTTTGCTGATCACTGTATATGGGAGATTTATAAAGTGCATATGAAATAACACAGACATGTTAAGTCAAAAATATGAAAACTTGCACTGTTATATTTTTTTTTCTAAAAATGTAAATAATGAGAATGTTATGGTGTGCACATTTGTTAATACACCTGCTATCTATTTTCTCTTTCAAATAAGAGACATATCTCTGGACCTGTTCTTTTACTTGCTCTATCACACTCGACACACACGATCCAACTGATCAGTCATCTTTTCCTTTACTTATAGGTTTAATACTTATTTTGAAATGTTTACCCTTATTAAATTGTTATGTCCATGCATCTGCAACATTAATGAATATGTTTAGAGAGACAGAGATCTTTGAACATTGGTTGGTTTCTTGCGGATTAGTTTGGGTTGGTTTAATTGTAGTTATTAGTAAACCTTCTTGCATAGTGTCCCCATTCTGACAATGTGTCTCTCGGTGATGCAACCTTAAATGTTACCTACATTTTTCACTCAGACATCAATATCAGCCATTAAAATGAAACTTATTGCCACTTATTAATCTACATTTAAGATCAGGAATTTAAACTATTTACTGCCAGCCACAGACAGTACACAGGACAGACGGGACTTCAGATCATGTGTACATCATTAAAGAATGGGGTATACTGACACACAAACCCAGAATGTCATTACACAAGCAAAAATATAATAAAATTTAAATTCTTCATAAATTAAAATCTCAGCAAAAATCTGGTTGATCAAAGTTGATTAGAATTTGTATGTATTTTTTAACTCCAAATAAGAAAAATCATTTGGAATGTAATAGAAAATGCAAATATTTGTAAAATAAAATGCAAACCAGTTAAAGCAAAAAAATGACACCTGAAAGTCAACCTATAGAAAACTACATCTAAAAAGTCCAGGTGTGCTTTTCATGTGTCCTTTACTGAGGAAAAGCTTCTGTCTGGTCACTCTGCCATAAAGCCCAGATTGGTGGAGTTCTGGGGTGATGATTGACCTTCTGACCTTCTGCTCATCTCATCTCATTTCATCAAGAGAAATTGGAGGTGCCCAGAGCTAAATTTAAAGTGTTATAGCAAAGTGTCTATATACTAATGTCTATACGAATTTTTGCCTTTCTTTAATAAATTTGCAGAAATGTACAAGTCCAAAGATCCTTGGAGTGTGTAAGTTCTCTATGTGTATGTTTGGGTTTCTTCTGGGTACTCTGGTATCCTCCCAGATTCCAAAGATGTGCATTATCCCATTTGAGATTCTTCCTAGTGTGTGTGTGTGTGTGTGTGTGTGTGTGTGTGTGTGTGTGTGTGTGTGTGTGTGTGTGTGTGTGTGTGTGTG